>JBCAUG010029631.1:0-10320 GCA_038406175.1 Haplosyllis leylae
GGGAAAATGAGTAATTGCGACATTCCAATCAGGAAGCATCCTATTTTAAGCCCTGCAAGCAGCATAGTAATTGTACTCCTCAATCATTGGTTGAGGTGATCATGTGATCGTGTTTTGAGTATTTAGCCATGTATATTGTCATAATATTTACCCATTGTCCCATGTTCATTCAAAGTGTTGACATCTGCTTCTGAAGTAAGGAGTTGCGAGGAAATACTTAGTAAGTGTTCTCTTTTGATGCACTTTCATTGTATTTGCATGAAATTGTTGTTTGTCTCCTGACTTTCCTTAGAATAGATGTTGTTTGACCTAAATGCTTGAATTGATGTGAAAATTGTAAATCTAGAGCATGGGCAGAGCAAAAGCACATCCCACACCAAGGAAGAAGCCAAGCAAGCAGGAGTGCAAACCTGTGCCTCCCAAGTACCGACTAGGCCTTGAGGAGATAAGGCAGCAGCCAGAGCCACAGAATCCATCTCCTCCTGTGTTGCCACAGCAGAGGGTGTCTTGGTCAGTTGCCCTCCTCAACAGCTGATCAGCCACAAGAAGTGCAAGTTCCTTGTCCAGTGCTTCCTATCGACAACCTATCCAGGTTCCCGAAATCACCAGCGAGTCCATGGATAGTGACGTGGAAATAGTGGAAGAACTTTCCAACCCCCTCACTGCCACACGTACTCAACAGTTCACAAGGCCAGGAGATGTAACCTCCTCAACTGGTCCCGATGTGATGGACCTGCAGCCAGTCTTAGATCTGACTGAGGAGATGGAACGACTAAGAACAATTAGCAGCGAAGTCACGGAGGAAGCCCGCAACTATGTTCTGCACATGAACTCTGTAGGAGTTTTTGTAGACCCAAGTGAACTGATGGAGGACTGATGTGCTCACCCCCTCACTTGGCTTTGTACTGTATTTCATGCAATGTTTCAATGCAATGATGTATTTTTGTATTTTGCATGCATATTTATCCCCTCATAGTTAAGAGGGATCGTTTAATCAAATGTTTGTACAACCCAATATCATCTTTCCTTCAAAAGGGTAGGAATAAAATTTGGTATTGCCGGGACGGGCAATAGTTTGGGAGGAGAGAGTGTAACAGGTTGAGAATTAATTCTTGCAAAAACTTGAGGAGAGGAGCAAAATCGCAACTGTATTTGGCTTCCACAGGCCAAAAGAGCATCATTCCATGTCTCAAACATCTCCTCAGACTTTCCTGCCAAAACCCCTACATGGATCATGCTCTGATCACATGAAGATCATGTACGCCCTGTTTGCCTCCTCAAACAATGTCCAATCAGTGCAAAGACGGCACATGCACAGTCCCAGGTACCAATCAGCAAATCGCGTGATGAGTACAACCAATCACCGTCTGACATGTGGAATTGTATTCCTACTCAACCCCTCAAAGCCTACAGCATTAACCAATGGACCAATTGAGATGGAAGTGGTAGCAATTGAGCTAAGCTATTTAGGTACCTTCAATAACCACCAAAGGCACTATATAAATAGTTCCAACTCTTTCCAAAGTTACCATCCCCTCATTGGGACTACTTTGTGTAGGTGTATCAATATTCTGGTGGTTAGGCTTTAGGTATATAAGGGGAACATCCCCTAAGAAAGTAGGACCTCCAGACTTAACCACCAGACTGTTCAGTGTCATATATGTCACAGTGTGACCTTTCTGCACCTGTCGTACCCGGTTCTCTGGTCTACTAGACTGAGGAAACGAGTACCGGTCATCGCCGCCGACATGACAGCTCTTGGAGCTGTTGTGTCGGAGGGGACGCCTTGGCCCCTACGGATGTGGGTTGGACATGACTTTTGTGTCTGTTGCGCATGCGTAGTACTCCTCCCTAGACCTATAAAAGGGGCTGTATTTGCCCAAATCAGAGAGTCTGATTCGGTCAGCCTCTCGTCCAACAGGCTCAACCCAGAAGTCGTCTACCCTCCAAGATCCCTTGTCACGACATTCTTCTTGAGCGGCGAACTCATCACTCCCCACTGAGGTCTACAGTATTAACTTGAGTTGTCGTTAGTCTTTTATTTGTCATCGACACTTGTTTTACGCGACAAGTGATTTTCCGTCATTACCGACAAACCGTATGCATCATCGGATTTGCCAAACCCAACCCCGTACGACCAGTAATTCCGTATGCCCCATTGCCACAGCCTAAGAGCCTCATGCGTAGAGAGGTTTGAGTAACTCTGAGACAAGAACCACCACTGCCCGTCGAGTGACTAGTGATGCCACACCCGTCTAGAAATTAATTGTCACACACAGTTAACAGCCCTGCTAGGTTAGAGTTGCCCACACGTTGTATTAGGGTCAACATCGCGAGGGATCCCGATTCATCGTTATTCCTGGACAAGCAATTCTTCCCCAACCCCAGTCGTACCATGAATGTTGTGTGTGACCCATGACATTTGGCGTCCCTGGGTGGGCACGTCATAGGATAGTCATTAGACTTGAATGACAGTTCCGGACTCGGTAGTGAAATCATCTCTTCTACACACCCGAGCATGCTTACTACAAAGGTCGAGTTAAGACTGGTCAGCTGAAAGACATGGATTCTTTGTCAAGTGATGAGTTAGGCACAAGCCCGTCATTCGCAGGGATATTCAACCACGGGGCCAGTGGCACTCCATCTTTACAGTTGATTCTAGAGGAAACTCCGTCGTCTCGACAGACACCGACAGTAGTCACCCGTGTCGGATTCGACAACTCACTCACCATTGGAAAGACCGACATGTTGAAAGCCACAAAAGATGCGACCGAGGCAGCTACTGGAGAAGCCAGTACCCCCGGTAAGGGGCAGGACAAGGCAGCTTCTAAGGGAGGTGCTAGACCCAAAGAGGATGTAGGTCAAGGAGCCGAGAGCCCGGACCCCAGACAGGAAGATTTCCTGTCAACGGAGACGTCACCCCGCAGGAGCCCATCCACCCAGCATAACCGAGAGCGCTACGCCTTGCTCTTTGGTATCGAGAATGTGTTGATGCACCAGGATGCGCCAGGAACCCTTCAGATCCCGTCATATGCCTGGACTGAACCAATAATCACCGACATACTACAACCGACAGTGGAAGAGATGATGCAGGCTATCATCTTGAACGACAGAGAATGCCTGATATTTTGTGGACCCAGGTTGAAGGGAGAAGGACTTCCCCATGACCGGGCCATGTGTTACACAGCGATGCTGCATGGAGAGACCACCACCTGGGTAGGATGCCATGTGCGGATGCATTGCATTCCCCGTACATTGAAGGACGCCAAGAATGACCTTTGCCACTTTTGAGACTTCATCCGAGGTCAGCACCTGGGGCGTATCTGACAGGAGCGGGCTGCCAGACAGCAAGCCAAAGAAGAACAGTGACGCTTGGAAAATTCTTATGCCAGTCCGAAGGAGGACTCGCCCAAAGGAAGGGGTTATACTCAGCAAGCGGACCGATATGCCGCGGTGAAGATGCTTAGAGCCCGAACACCAGAGGTTGGCCGGGTCAAACGCCACCACGATAGCTACACTGACTTGGACGCCACTACCCCCGAAGGGAGTAGGAACCGTCGAGGAACCTCAACGCCATGACAAGAGGCCATCTACGAGCGACCTATCCGAGATTATCAAGAGGGACCCCAGGACCAAGGCTTCCCGTTAGGAGCAGGTTGTCCGCAAGATGTCCCACAGGATTTTTGGGATCATTTCCATGCTGAGCGAGTGAGGAATGCCGAGGAGTTCAGGTCGGGGTCTTCCGACAGTGATTACGACTCAAGCGACGAAGACCCAGATGACATCGTCAAGTACGACACCGAGCATTCCAGGTATTCTACGGTTGTGGACCGGGAGTGAAGGCGGAAATGAGCCCGTCATTGAGCCAACCGTCGCATGCAACGGGAGAGCCAGCGACATGGCGGAAGATGTCCGCCGAAGAAGTTGAGCCTACCAATATTCTGGGATTCGACTTCGGACAATGCAATCACTTACGACGATTGGAAGAGCGATGTGGACAACCTCATACAGGAAGGCCACACGACTAACCTGATCAGGGATTCCATCCTAAGTGCCTTAGAAGGAAGGCCTCGAGTGACAGCTTTGACAGCATTGGAAGATGGGGATGGCTCTCTCAGGTCGATAATGACGGAACTGGATGGAGTGTATGGCGGAGCAACGTCATTCCGACAGCTTAGTAACAAGTTGAACAACATTTCCCAAGGGAATGGCGAGTTGGTCAAAGATTATTATGAGCGCATCATCCAGATCTGACGCAAGTTACGGGAATTCCACACCCACATGTACCGGGAAGGCCACCTCGAACGACAGACGAAGGAGGCCTTCTTCAATGGCCTACGACATGAATATGAGGCCATGGTGGTGCACTGTTGGGATGACCCGCAGATGAGTATTACGGGGCTGTTGACGGCCGTTAGAGAATACGAAGAAAACCAAGAGAACAGTCATTGCACCCGAAGTGCAGAGTAGGCCAGAGCGTACCCAGCCTCTACGTCGAGGCCCACATATGGCACACCTCAAACACAGAACCACGAGTGACCGCAGGATGCTCAACGACAGAACCGCTACGCTCCTCGACAGGATCGGAATGCAGCCAACATTTATGTCGCAAACATTGAAGCGACAGCGCCATCTCCCAAGGATGACTACACCTCTCCGTATGCCGACTACATTCCGCAGTACGTCAATTATGACAACCCAGATCAACATGAAGACCCAGAGCTAGAGTTGTACACCAACTTCTATGCTGCCACCGTGTGTCTGGCAGATGACACGGAATGGCACGACAATAGATGCTTCAATTGCAAAGAAACTGGACACTTCTGGTGTAATTGTCCTAAACCATTGAAGGAAGAGTTCCAGAAAATGAAAGACAGATTGGAACGACAGGAACAGATACGCCCTGATCGACGGACGGTGGGAGAAGGTACTCATCGACAGTGGAGCTCGCGGCAATGCCGTCACCCCGGAGTACATCAAGCGACATGAGCTCACAGTGGGACCCGTCAGCGATTTGGCCACGAACCCTCGTCGATACCGGTTTCAGGAATAGGAGGCCACATGGCAGCCCTTGGTTATGTAATTATCAACGTACAGATCGAGGGCATACCAAGCTATAATGAGGAACAAGTAGCACTGGTTATCCCAGATTTGTCGGGGATGGGATTGCACGTACCTGTCATTCTGGGGACACCAACAATTCACCGTCTCTGTCAACAAATGAAGGAATTGGAGATGAAGACAGCTTCAGAGGAGTGGCAACATGCCTTGCTGAGCTATGAGCTCTCGCAGCAGGTGCTTATCAAGTCCATGACAACACCCATCGGCAATGCCAACGAGTATTCGACAAACACCAAGATAGATCCTTCAGATTTGGACGAAATCGTCCTGCTGAAGAAGAAGGTCACGATACCAGCTTTCACATCGCAAATTGTAAATGCCACGACAAAACACACGTACATGAAGGGACATTGACTGAATGTCATGATACAACCACCTTATCTGGAAGACAAGGCAAATTTGCCCATCGGGTTGTACGTCCAGCGAGTATACACCGAGTAGAAGGAAGGAAGTCAGAACGTGTCGATGGTCCTACGCAATGGCACAGGGAAACCTATCCATTTGGTGGCGGGAAGGCCGATAGGGTGAGTCGTTGCCGCTAACGCCATCCCTGATGCCATACCATCTCCTGAGCTGGAAGCCAAGCTACAGCAAAGGGCTGAGAAACCGAAGCCCTTGACAATGGCCCAACGACAGGAGTTGCTCATGAAGGTGCTAGACAGCGGAGGGAGTCTAGGGGAACTGGGCTCGTGGCCGCCAGAGACAGCTTTGAAAGCTAAGCGACTTCTTATGGAATTCCATCATATCTTCAGCCTGGAGCTGAATGAGATTGGATGTACGGACGCGACGGAACACGTCATAGAGTTACTGCCCGAGCAGGATGAACCATTCAAGGAGAGGTTCAGACAGATCGGCCCACACGAGGTCGAAGAAGTATGACAGCACATTCAGGAGATGCTGGACGGCTGAGCCATCCGACCGTCCCAGTCGCCCTGGTGCAATGCCATCGTGCTTGTCCGGAAGAAGGACGGGTCCCTTAGATTCTGCATCGATTTCTGTCAACTGAACGCCAGGATGAAAAAGGATTCTCACCCTCTTCCCAGAGTGCTGGAGACCCTCGAGTCATTAGTCGGTGCCAAGTACTTCTCGACGATGGACCTTAAGAGTGGCTTTTGGCAGGTGAAGATGGCCGAGTCGTTGCGACAGTACACCGCCTTCACTGCCGGGAGCATGGGCATCTATGAATTCCTACGAATGCCATATGGGTTATGCAATGCACCAGCGACTTTTCAGCGCTTGATGCAGAACTGTTTAGGCGAGTTGAACCTGTCCTTCGCTCTGGTGTATCTTGATGACGTAATTGTGCACTCGAAGATGCCTGAAGACCACTTGAAGCGACTGCAAGCGGTATTCGACAGATTTGCTCACCATGGTCTGAAGCTCAAGCCATCTAAATGTCACTTCTTCAAGGGGGAAATTACCTATCTTGGACATGAGGTCTCCGCAAAAGGAATGCTGCCTGGACAGAAAGGAGTCATGGAGATTGCCAAAATGGCCCCTCCGACGACAGTCACAGGAGTTAGAAGATTTCTGGGCATGACGGGTTACTTCTGTCGTTTCATCAAGAACTATGCCAGGATTGCCAGACCGCTAAGCAACCTCACTGGATGCGAGAACGCAAAGTTGAAGGGCCAAGAGATTGTCTTGCCGAAAGCGGTGCTAGAGGCATTTGACACACTCAAGAAGAAATGCGTGACAGCGCCGGTGTTGGCATTCGCCGACCTAGAGAAACCCTTCCTGCTGGAGACAGATGCTTTGGGAGAAGGGCTCGGGGCTGTTCTGCAGCAACGACAAGAGGACGGAAAATACCACCCCATCGCATACGCCAGCCATACTCTGACGAAGAGCAAGAAGAATTACCACTCATCGAAACTGGAGTTCTTGGCACTGAAGCGGGTGGTCATGGAGCAGTTCAAGGAGTACTTGCTATACCAGTCATTCACTGTCAGGACAGACAACAACCCCCTGATGTACATTCTTACTACGCTGAACCTCGACGCGACAGGACACCAGTGGGTCTCTGCGTTGGCAGACTTCAACATGAAGATCGAGTATCTACATGGGGCTAACAATAAGGTGGCCGATGCTTTGAGCAGGATAGAGGCTCGCCGGGATCAAACTGTGACCAATGAGTTTCTGAAGTCTCTGAGCAACAACAAAGAAAGCGATGGGACTGATGACCCGGTCGGGGAAGAAAAGAAGGAGGAGATGACCACTAGGATGAAGGTCAACAAGGACGCTGTCAACGAGCTGATCATGCACATGATGCATTACAAGGCACCCCGGGCTGAGGTTGACAACCCCACCTACTTGGCATGACACAAAGAAATTAACGAACAAGTGATGCTCAACTTGGCAGTGCTTGTCACCCAGAAGACCATCAAGCATAACCTGATGGGAATCAACTGGAGGGAACTCCAGAGATGTGACCCCATAATTCAGCACGTTATTGAATGGATGGATCGTTGAACTCCCAAGCTATGAACAAAGAAGAACAAAGATAAAGTGAACTTGCGAGAACAAGTGGATGCACTGGTGTCCCGACAGATGCTGGAAGAGTACTTGCTTATGAAGGCCAACCCATTCAATGCGAAAGCATACGGTGACTGACAGAAGGATTTTGTTGTTGTCAACAACCTTCTGTTCTTGCGTGACACACCGAAAGACAGTACGGAAGAAGGCTTGCTGTTCGTCGTACCTGTCTGCAAACGGCAGGTGGCTCTGGACCTGTGTCACCACGACACGGGACACCAGGGTCGTGACAGAACCTACTTCCTCCTGAAGGAGAGGTTCTGGTGGCTGAAGATGAGGACACAGATGATGACAAGCATTCAAAATTGTGCCAAATGCAAGAAGTTCGAAGGCAAGGACCCAAAACTGCCGCTATGCAATATTGCCACGTCGGAGCCCATGGACCTTATTCATATCGACCTGGTCAGATTCGAGATGACAGTCGACACTAGGAAGAGACCTGTCATGAAGAAAGTACTAGTCGTCGTCGACCACTTCTCCAGATATGTTCGAGCATACAATGTGGCCGACAAGAAGGCTTTCACAATCGCCAAGTGTTTATACAACAACTACTTCAGACACTTTGGTTTCCCCCGACAACTGCTGTCTGACCAAGGGACAGAATTCTGCAACAGCACTCTGAATGAAATGTGCTACTACTTAGGTGTAAAGAAACTCCACTCGACACCTTATCATCCCCAGACCAACGGCACCGTTGAGAGAGTCCACCATTCCCTGCGATGAATGGTCGGGAAACTGGATAACAAGAGGAGAAAGAATTGGCCCAACCACCTTGGAGCCATCACACATGCCTACAATGCTACTAGATCTCAAGTCACTGGCTATTCACCATATTTCTTGATGTTCAGGCACAGGCCCAGACTGCCCGTCGACCTGTTGTTCCTGACATCTAGACAATTACCCAAGACTAAACACATCAATGAGTATGTCAAGGCACTTCACAATCGACTCAGAGAAGCGATGAAATTAGCACGCCTCTCGGCGAGCCAAGAAGCTGCAAGACATAAACGTCTCTATGACCATAGAGCTGGAGTTGTCGAACTCTGCCCTGGACACAAAGTCTTAGTATGACTGGACGGGTACAGAGGTGCTCGTCGGAAACTGAAAAACTGATGGGGAAGTAGACTACATACTGTGGTGTGACGTATTGTGGAAGACGTCCCCATTTATGTGATTAGAAAGGACAAAGGTGAAGAGAAGATCCTACATCGGGCACAACTGTTGCTGTGGTCGAGCGTAGAGGAAGAAGATGGACTGCAGATGACCATCACACAACTAACGATCTTTGCCTCCTTGTCGGGACTGGAGCCCCTACCTGAGGGTGTGAAAAGATGTAGAGTGCCCTATGAGTGGTCCTTTACCGGATTCGGCTTGAACCTGGCCGGTTTCCAGCCGACGCTAGAAGCTTCAGAACTGAAGACAGAGCCAGTTGCTCTCGCGACGTCTGCGGAGATGCCACCGACAGAAGGAGTTGGCCAATGGAATGAGACAGGGGAGGGAACCAACTTTACTTGCGATGGCGACACCCTTCACTTGGAGGATGCTCCATCTTGAACAGGAACACACCGAGTATTGCCAAGCCTTCTCATTCCAAAGGGGGAGAGAAACGGGTTGGGTCATCTGTCGCAAGCGACGAGTGATTCTGTCACAACACACCCCTTTAGGCAACGTGTTGGGGCAAAAGGGGCCACTTGTCAGGTCCCACAGGTCCCTGAGGGAGACAGAAGAATTGAAAACAAAGGATCAATAGACTGTCAGATGGCTCAATTTTTTGTGTTTTTTCCTCTCTCTCCTAACACCGTGTACATGCCAGCACGAGGGCATGCCTTTTTACACAGGGGGAGGGGTTTGTCGGCGAGTGACCCATACTACGCGACAAGAATGGCGGAAGAGGTCCTGTGACCCATGACAGATGGAAGGCGGAAGACCCTCCCATTCCCCCTTACTACATTCGGCAAGGATGCACTGACATCCCAGTGGTTAAGCCATGATGCAAACGGTAGACACCTCGGTGTCGACAATTGAAACAGAATAAGACAAATGTACAAAGTGTAAATGCATTTATTCAATGAAACGAACAAATCTCTTTGGCATGATAGCATACGATCTGGAATACAATAGTATACATAATCGAACACATACGGCACTGGCATCGCGACGAACATCGTCCGACGTAAATATCACAATAAGTCGTTATAAAACCCTCTTAATAAGTTCCTTGTCAGCTAATGCTTATCAAAATACATTTGTCTAAAAATACACTTGAGTAAACAATGACTAAAATAAAACGGTCGCGACGGAATAATCCCGTCCAAGTATAATCTACAATAACTCACCTATTAACTGGAATAATTGTCGTCTCGACAGACGACTCAACGAGTAAAATCAGATCTAAAATTAATATACAATAACAGTACAAAATAGTTTCTCGCGACAGAATCCTGTGCGACATCAAGGCTTCGTCGTTACTTCAAATCCTCTCCATAGTGGAAGGCAGTTCACCAGTTGCATGACATCTCACCCGACATCTTCGCCGGGGTGACGAACGTTGTCACCCTCACAGCTTCTTCGGGAATAGGTCCTTATGGTATTGTTTGGCATGGCTGATCATTTCTTCAGACTTTCTCGCGAAGAAGAAACAATCCATGAGCCGACAAACAAGCCCCA
>JBCAUG010029642.1:0-10320 GCA_038406175.1 Haplosyllis leylae
TTTGCATGACTTTGTAGTTTATCAGGTTAATAAAGCCGTACGAGGGTGTACGGCCAGAGTCTAGGGGAGGGTGTCACGGTTAAATGGACTCAAGGTGCATCCCTGTAACCTTTCTGTACTTAGCCAGCCAAGCCTCTCTCTTGCAAAGAGAGAGGAATCGCCGGTATGGTTACTCAGGCCGCTATGGCTCTGCCGTAGCCACCATCCCGGTCAGCATGTGCGTGAGTAATTAGTACTCACGCATGTGCAGCTGGTGCCCAATTGGCCCCGCCCCTTCCCTTCCAGACAGTATAAATACTCGAACTCATGGAGTTTAGTCAGGTTCACCCCAGATTCGGACTTATCCTCGAATCCACTGTTCTGGCAGCCCTAGCTTGTCTGTGCCTCGCTGACTCGTCCCCCACCGGAGCACTTTAACTGGCTATACCGGGATACTGGCCTCTGGCTCCGCTGGAGTCTTCTGCCTACTAAATAGTAATCCATTTAGTTTAGTTATCTTTAGCCGGGATCAGGCCTCACCGATGAGGCCATAAATGCGATAGTTGATCACTAGTCCGGCACCCTAAGCGCGCAATGGTACGCCGGCGTACACGATTAGATGGGACAAGGACTGCCGTTCGGAGGACTGGAGCAGTGCCCACCCTCTTAAGTTGCGGCAGAGAGTACTATAGGCCGGTGGCATTTCTACCACTGGCGCAAGAGGAAAGTAGGAACATCTTAGCCAACCACCCATCTCGGAAAAACCGCGACACATATATGTCAGGAACACTGTACTATGCCTGCCTGTAAAGTTTCAAGAAGGGTTGCACCAGTTGCCACACTTCCAGGAGATTATTTCTCTTTGGAAGGGTGTGATAGTCCTGAAAGAACTGAAACTGGAGACAGCTAACCAAAGTGAGAGCCATGCTACTATTTGGGAGGATGTGTGTTACTTGGCTTGAATGAAAATGAAATGGCAATTTCTGACTGAAACCTGCAGCAGTGATACTGTGGCTCAACAGACAGAAGGCCAAAGGCTGTTTCCTTACTAGTTGACCTTTACCAGTACTTTAGACTTTAACTGAGTCACACTGGTTTGACAACACTCCTGCCAAAAATACAGTTTCCCATACAAACCAAAATGGCAACCAATTGGACAGGGCCTTTGCCCGGAGAAGTTACTGACACTAGATTAGGTTAAAATATTGTAGATTAAACCATACAACCTGATATCCCTTGGTGCATCCTGTGTCATAATCTCCCTGCTGTAGTTTGCTGACCACTGGTCCTGGATGACCTCCACTGTATGTACACTTGTTCTGCATGGGAGAAAGAACCAGTGATTGGAGTGTGAAAAGGCAAACCTTGGGAGGGACCTTTCTGCCCTTCTACAGTCAATTGGCACAAAGAAACACATCCAATTTAATGATATTACAACATTTGATGAGATCTCACCCAGTTCTAGGTCTGAGTGGCCACCATGTCAGGGGGTCAAATGACAAGCCACACAGTGGTTGTACTATTGAGCTGTATTTATTACATTAAAGGCATACAGGTGTATATTAGTTGGGAGGGTAACTAAGAGTGTCCTTGGCTGGCCAATGTACAGCCTTTTATGGGAGGGGAATGGCCATGACCTTTACACATCACTGACCACAGTCTGACACAAGTCACCTGGTGAAAATTTGACCACCTGATTTTTCAATTAAATTTTGTTGATCCTTCAATAATGTGTCAGGGTATCAGATACAGTCTGACAGATATCTTAGTGTCCAGTGGCAGATCAAAGGGGGGCATCAAGGATGCCCCCATGACCCCCAGGCCTAATTTCCTTGATTTTCATGCAGTTTTTGGGGGAAATTGGCCAAATAGTCGGTTGGCATCCCCATCTTTGCATTTGGCACCCCATCTGAGAAATCCTGCCACCACTGATGTAATTGTGACATTTCAACTTTGTAATAACATCTTGGACATGACCTGTTAATTGTGTTAAATGTTGCATCCTTTCAAACACTGTTTGGGACTTTTGAACTATGTCAAGTTGGCATACTTAATTATCATTGGTTTAGCTAAGGGGATCAAGTCCTTGAACTTGACTCATATACCTAATAAGGAAATAGCTTGCCTAGTTCAACCACATTCATCTTTTTTTATTGATTACAGATGTGTATGCAAATTCTTTGGCATCTGTCACCCAGTAGTTTCCCCCAAAATTTCTATTAGCTCTGATTGGTTGCTTGGTTGACCCTGTGGCCTTCCAGCTTTGAGACCTTAAGTTGCTCTTGGGTTCTTGTACTGTTAGGACCTTATATGCACTTTGTGTCAAAATTGCTTACATCGAGTTCTGGCAATTACAATTTTTATGTAGCTTCCACTGGTGTGCCAGGTGTAGTATTTCGATTTCAGTTCCTGTGGCCAGCTTTCATCACATTTAATAATGTTGTAATATTTATTCGCATTCCTTTAAAGTTCATACTTCTTTTTCTCTTGTTCATTCATCCATTACCATCTTGTTCTCAAGAGCTATGTGATAGCAACTGGTCACTCTCAGCTTGCAACTTAACATGAAAACATCTCTGTAAAGGACTAATAAATGTTGTAGAATATTTTATTACCTATTATACATCCAGATCTAAAACTTACACTGTCCAACCGGGAATCACATCAAGTAATTGGTCAACTTTGTGACATTTGTGACTTTTTTTGTATAACAAGAAATAGCTATCTGCTTAAAAGTAACTAAAGTAACTGGTATTCATTGTACATGGTCATGTTCAGTGCTGTTTCTCAATTTGATATTTTTGATATAATGTACGTTCAGATGCTTCTTCATATGTACAGTAGTCTTTTACTATGTATGACACATCCCAGTGAAATTGCTTCTGCTGGTCCAATTGGTTGAGGCAACAGCACTGCTGTGTGTCTGCAACTAATCTGTGAAGTTAAAGTAGTAACCATTCACAAAAAGGACATATTTTCTGTTTCAGTTCAGTGAAGGCCTTCTGGCTCCCTGAAAACACTGTCTTTGTTTACCCACATACAGGCACTCATTTTTTCCACCAAAGTACAAAAAAAAGTGTTTTCTGGTACCGGTACATTCATTGAAATGGTTTCTGAGTGCATTCCTCCAAGTAATGAAGATACTGAAGAGGGTGATATTTTTGTGCACTTTTACAAAACAGCCAGTTGACTCAAGTTCCAGCTTCTGAATATCAACCTAATGCGCAAAATTTAATTTGTACTGACCAGACAGTTTTTTTTAACTGGGCACTACTGCAAGTAAATGCATTTTCTGATTTTTGCATCAAATTGCAATCTTTTACTATCTATTTACATTTATTAAACACTAAATTGCACTTTTATCTTCAGGTTCACAAAATGGGACCCAAAATTCAACATCTCCTCAAAATTGTTCCCTTTTGCAAAGACACAAAAAATCAATTGAATTGAAAAGGTTTATTTCTTTGCACAGGTGGACAAATAATAATTGTAAAAAGCTACACCGTAAGTGTCCTTGGTAAATCCTAGGAGGTACCCTTGCTCTCCAGCTGTCATTGATTACCAACCACCACAACCAGATGGCACACAGCTGCTCAAAATTTGCTCTCCACAGGATTTGGTTTTCGCATATGAATGCCACTAACAACGTAAGAAATTTCAACGTAGTTTGATGTTGTTAAAAACACCTCCCAGATAGATCTCGTAAACATTAACAATTCATTCCGAGACAACCATAGGTGTTTTCTTTAAAAAACACATACGGGTTATAATATGTTCGGTATTGTGTCATAGGTGTTCACAGAAACAGCAACAGAACAAAAACAGACGTTTTTCCAACACGCAGTAATACATTGTACAGTTAAGGGACAATAAATTGTACCAAAGGATTTGAAAGCAACTTTTTCGATAAACAAAAAAACAGGTGTTTTTATTAGCAATGGTGATTCCATCACACACAAAATACATACCCCCGGTAAAATAAAAACCTTCGGGGGAGATGATAGAACAGCCAGGTGGAACATGATCCTATCGCCAATAAGTCATGCATATTCATTATAACGCGGAATTCCGTAGATGAAGTTATTTGTGACATGTACTAAAATACAATTGATGAGAGCCATGAGATGTCATTGATGTTGTTATTCCAATGATTTTCAATATATGACAACATAGGGAACATAGAAATTATAATTAGCAAAGTCCAAACTACCCAGTTTTTGCATTATTTTCAAGCAAGCTTGTCAGGATAACTGTGTGGTCACATAGTTTTGGCAGCATATTTGGCTAAGCAAGAAAACTTTAAAACCCAAAATTGACCATTTTTACAAACTTTCACCTGTCACCAAACCACCAACAGGATGACAAGAAAGGTGCAGGTAGCATTAATTAGTGGCAAAAACTTGAGCACAAAGAAAGAGACCAGGCTGCTTGGCAGGGTAAGTAAAAGTTTAAAAATTATTTTTACTCTGTTGCCCATGTGAAGCCACTCCAGATGTAGGGACAAGGAGAGGACCATTGTAAGTCATCATTTGTGGTTTTGTGAAAACAATTGTCATGTTTTATATTTTAAATGTACAAATGTTTTTTGTAACATTAGTAATAAGAGTAAAAATACTGAATTATGTCACCTAATACAACAATGAAGTACACATCAGATGTAGACCTGTCCAGATTCTCAAAATATTTTATTGCCATATGTTGAAACTGTATCTGAAAGTAGTATTAAAATACCTTGTGCCATTGTGTGCAGTATATCAGGATATTGTATTAAACTTTGTACACTGAGCAATATTTCATTTGAAGTTAAGATCACTTACATGTAACAATTACAGATAACAGAGTCAAGAAATGCCCCCCCCTGTTTTTATTTTTTCTTTTTAACTGTATTGTGGAAATACTTTGTTCTTAAATTTAAAGTTTAAAGTTTAAAAACTGTAAATTTGAGTTCATTATCTCCACTGTGTTTATGTTTCCAAACCAAGACCTCTGGGTAGATTACACATGCAAATTAGCCAATTGGAATTATTTTGTTGGTGGGTTGTACTGTACTAAGTATCTCCATCACCACACCTGTCATTATTACAAAGAAATTAATGGAGTTTTATCTTTCAACTGTTGATTCTTGTAACAGTTCCAATTAAAATATTGCATGTGAATGTACCCTAAAACACTAGGGCTATTTTTTTGTTTGGGACTGAAATTGTTCTCTTTTCCTAAATATTGTGCACAAGTCTACACATATCGAAATTATAGAGAAAAGTTCCAGCTAACTCTTTGTTTGTTATCATAATAAGGTACTCATATGATGATTTCTTTCAGGGGAAATCTGCAGGAAGAAAAACAAACAGATTTGTTCTGACAAAATACAGAGTGACAGTGATGAGGATGTTTCTAACATTTTAGTTACCCTTATTCTCGTAACAAGTTGGATGTTGTTTCCTGCATATTTGTAAGACAAAAGTATTACTATAAGTGTTTGTTAACTTTACATCATATAGTCTATTTTTTTTGTCTCAGAATAAGTTTAATAAATTATCTTCTAAGTGAGGTGAACAGAACTTTGCACTTAACTTTTGTAGCACAGTGACAAAGATGTGGGTGATGGTGGAAATTTTAGCAAACTTGGGTACAATCTTTGTGACCAGTTGAACCAGTGATATTATTTTTCAGTGGCATTTCGTGCAATTTAATTGGTCCAGAGGCATCACATGACTCATTAATATTATGTGTTATTACTGAGCTCAGTAATGTCATGTTATATTGATGGATTTCTGGTGTTTGAAGAAATAAGTTTGTGAATATATAAAATGTACTTTCCATGAATATGTGTCTAAAACTATTTGAGAATGTTTGTTAACATAAATACTAAATTCTGATTTGGGTTGAAAAATAATATAGAGTCTAACAGATATGAACAGTTTTTTTCTCATTAATATCACTTGGTCCCCTTCAGGAAACATTTTTTCACAACTCCTTTGGGTAATACCAAGTGATATTAACGAGAGAAATTGTTCATATCTGGTATATAATAGCAATTCTGCATGCTATTGTCCTCTTGAAATATATGAAGTAGACATGTGCTGTTTAAGGAACTTTCACCGAGTTGGCAGTTGGCAGACCAAGGGTGTGGTGTGACCAGACTGATGCCTCTCCAACCAAGACTGAGGTCTGGACCAACAAAAACTGCAAATGAGGTGCATGTTCCTATTCTAGCACGATTTTGCAATTTTTTTAATAATATTTAAGTAAAAAATTGGGTGTTTTATAATGGAGTCATCCGGTAGGGTACCATTGAGTTTAATTGTGTGCATCCTTTTTACCAGTCTTGGTTGGAAGTCTCTGATCATGATAGAACCCAAATAGGCAAATCATTCTTTTTAATTGAACTTTTATTTTTCAAATATAAAACAGTAACAATAAAAATAGATATATAATTGGTTAAATAATCTTCTTTTTAATAAAATCTTGAAAATTCAACAAATTCCTGTAAAATGTTCGTGAACAATTTAAACTTAAAATGGCTCATTTGCCTTCATAATAATGTTACTGGGGAAGAGTAAAGGTGAAGTTACAATTATTAAATGAAGCATTCTGGAAAAGATTTGGTGCCTGTTGTAACTGATTGTTAATTTGTTGCATGTTTCTGACTTCAACATCATTTATGGTGTCTTGTGCTTCATTCTCTGTGGCATTTTCATTGGGTATTGCTACTGCGTTACTCTCACTTGGTCTTGATTCCGTGTTGTTTTTCTTCGATTTTTCTGCAGGTTCATCTTCATTGCTGGCATACTGATAAAGTCCCTGATTATAATTTTCCTTGTCAGTCATCAAAGGGCCATCAGTGTAGTGCTTCAGTGAATCCAGATTCCTGTGTTTTGTGACATGGGCTATTTGTTGTAAACTAAACCCACTTTTTCTCATTCCTGTCACTGTGGTCTTGCAGATGCAGTGGTTGGTGTAAGTTTTACTCAGTTTTGCACTTTTAGAGATATCTTTCATCATATTACCAAGGGGTGTTTTTACTGATGGGTTCTCTTGTAAATCCTTTATGCTCCTTGTTTGGATGCTGGAAAAAATCTGTCATATTAGGATTCAGTAATGCCATGTATCTTTTGAAACTCTGGACAGGGCAAAGTGGTCCTTCTATTTTTGTTATGACATGATGGTCATTGTGTAATGCATTGACACTTGCTGACATTGAATCATCTTGGTTGCACTTAGTTTTCTCATTAAATGTTGTTTCAACATATTCCTTTCCATCAGATCCAGTTTTGACTTGAAATGAGTCTTTGGACAAATTCCTCAAACCCTCCTTTCCTCTTCTTCCAGTGTAATACATGATGTCGAAGAAAAGAAGATGGTCTGCACTGATTTTTTTGAAGTAACCATTAAACAGTTTGTCCATGTCATTCTTTTCAAGTGGGAATCTGGGGGTTGTTGTATCTAATACTTTATCTTTATTGTCATGAAGACGTCCAGAAAATACAAGATTAGCCTGTACAAACTCCTGGTCATTCATCAAATCAAATGTTTTCTTGTGAGGAGGTGACCACAAGTATCTGTTAATACCACTTCTGAGGTTGATCATTCCTGACTTGCTGTACTCTTTTCTTGTTTTAGATAACACTGTACCATAAAATTGCCTAAGCAATTCAGCCAAATCATTAATTTGAAGTCTTTCAAAGTCTTACCGGAGGTGATTCTCCTGTAACCAGTCTACATTAATTGCAAAAAAAGAAAGAATTTAAGTTTTTGGTGAGATTTTAAAAAATTGGGTAGATCTGTATTTTCTTTTACTTTCTAATTGTTTTGCTGTGATTGTCTAAGGTACACATGATGTTCTGTTTACATTGCTTTTAAGCCAATCAGATACAAGATAGGATGTGATGTCACATACAGTGTCTTTTTCAAAGGAAAAAATACAATCTATTCACCTAAATTACTCAGCACTTTTAGAATATTTTGTCACCATAATCCTACATAAATTCTTAATTTGGATGGGCTTCAATTTTGTGTATTAGATTGATGTACAATTGATGTACAGATTGATGACCTAGAGGCTCCACACTGGAAGTTACTGAAATTTGTATTTTCCATTACTGTCGGGTGTGCGGAAAATTTTCAATGGCTCAAGACTTAATTTCTCAAATTTGCATGTTTTGGCTAAAATCTACCTGATAAATGTATAAGAAATATTTCTTTTACCTTTTAGAACAGATATGGCCATTTAGTTTGATATGCAGTTGATTCTGCATTGTTTTTGGCAGCTAATTGGTCCAATTCAGTGTCTGAAATATTCTTGTGTCTAGGCACCTCTGGTGGTGTAGAAAAATCAATCAGTTCACAGCTGCCTACACCATCTAGCACTTCCACAATTTGCCTCATTTCATCTTTTTCTTCTTGAGTTAAAGCATCACTTAATTTAGTGTCCTCAGACAAGGTAGAATCATCAAAAATATCAAACATAATTAGATCTTCCGACAGGTTGTCTCCACCAGATGCCATTTTCCTTGTTTTGGTAGGCCTCACCAAGACCGGGCAGTCTTGTTGAGACTTTACCAAGACCAGTCAGTCTTGGTGAGGCCAAACTTGCCATTAGAGTTAGGAGTCTTATTTATTCCAGACAATGGTTGTAGTTCAAGAAAATTGCATTCTTTATTTCAGTGTTTCTAAATTTGGTTTCAGACTACATAGCCTGATTATTTAATTTTTTGTTTAAATTTGATAGCACTGTTCTTCAAACCAGTCACCTAGTCAACATGTGAAATTTAGTCTCTGATTATAATACCTTTTCTTATTGGTTAAAACTAGCCATGTGCTTTTCTTTTTAGCTAAATTTCAGTCACACAGTCACACAATTTAGCCAAGCTAAATTTAGCATATTGAAATTAAGTCAACTAAAATGCTGGCTTAATTTGATGTTTATTGAACATTGAATTTTTAAATTCTGCACATTTTACTGGTTAGCGACAGTGAACACCAGCAAATACATGAATTTGTTTTGGGTCTGGAACATCAACAGGGGTGCACAACTACAAAATGATGTGCGGTTTTTGGCTGTGCCAAAATGCACACATGATCACATGACACCAGCAACAATCCACATGACACCACCAAAATCTGCAAATGTCAATTGATTTGTTACAATTATTCAAAAGTTTTTATGAAAGTTGAGTTTAATTATATATAACTCGGATCTTGAATTAGTAAAGACAATTTAGGCCAAAAATGGGGAAAGTCATTCATTCCACTATCATTCTATATGACGTCAAAAGTTTGCATTTCACAGCCACCATCTTAATTTTTGTAACTGTGGATTTGGCTGTAATTTTCATACAGGAAAATTGAAAAGTCCTACTATATTTTTGCTCTATCTGAGCTATCTATTTATTTTCTACTTTGTAGATATTTTTAATCAAACTAAATTCATTAGTGAAACACTAAGTCATCTTTCACACATGGATTTGTAGCAGAATTGTTCATTTTACAAAGTATTTGTTCCTTTTTTGTAATTGTGAAAAATTTAAAGTTTTTAATTAGTTTTTAATAAACAGAAAAGTTTTGAGCTTTCAAATTTCTACATATATATTTTTTTTGAGAACTAATTACAAATAATTGCTTCTTTTAATTTTCTGAAACAGGAGCAAATAGACTTGGTACAATTAAATGTTCATCGATTCTAAATGTACCTTTATCACATAGCACCCCTCAACATTCCAAATCAGTTTGCTGTTTTATTGTTTGCATTTACTTGTCAGATACATCAAACAAATAATTAGTTAAGTGCTTAGAAATTCCCTCTGTCATACAATTTGCTTCAATGAAATTTTCTGGAATGTTAGGTTTTTATAGAAGTCTACAAATATGTAGATTTCTTTTAAAAAAAGAAAATTGTTAGGATATGTATTTTGTGCTGAGATAAATTGATTGTCATATTTTATTTTAACATGTGTGACTTTAAGATGTCAAATTTTGCAAAATGATGACAGCCAAATGTCTGAAAATGATGAAAAATCAATTTTAAGCAGTCAAATTTTGCAAAATAATAACAGCCAAATTCTGCAAAGTGATCAAAAATCCTGTTTGTATTGACCAGTGCATTTTTAAGCAGTTAAATTACGCAAAATAATAACAGCCAAATTCCTGAAAATGATGAAAAATCAATTTTAAGCAGTCAAATTCTGCAAAATAATAACAGCCAAATTCCACAAAGTGATAAAAATCCTGTTTGTATTCACCAGTGCATTTTTAAGCAGCCAAATTACACAAAATAATAACAGCCAAATTCCTGAAAATGATGAAAAATCAATTTTAAGCAGTCAAATTCTGCAAAATATTAAC
>JBCAUG010029653.1:0-10320 GCA_038406175.1 Haplosyllis leylae
CTGTATGCTTGAAAACTGTCTGCTACTTCCTTCTAATAGCTGATTGGTTCCCGGGGAATTGAAACGTGAGCATCCTCGCAGGCACAATTTTGTGGTCGGGCACTTTCCCTAAAAGCACACTGCACAATCGATGTCATCAGAAGTATTCCCCCAGATACATGAGAGCTATGGAGACAAGTACTATGCTCACTATGCTATCCCGATTCCTAGCACGAGAAAATGAGCATGTTGACAACATCAATGCAAGTGTGATGTCATTGTTTCCAGGTAAAAGTTTTCTGTACAAATCTACTGACACTATTGCAGAGTAGTCTAAAAAAAGACGTCATCAATGTCCAGAGTTTCGAGTCTCCTATCGAGTCTTGCTGTGGTGGGATTCTCTCTGCACATGCACAAAACCCATAGGATTTTCAAAAATGTGTGAGTCTCAAAAATCAGAAAAATTAAAGAAGCAAAATGTCATTTTATACAAAAAATTAAAATAAATGTTATTTATGTGATTCCATAATTTTTCTGTTTTTTGAGAATTTTTGTATACTTTCCAGAGTATCATAATCTTTTCCAAAAGTCACTGCTGAGAATTGCATGGGCTATGACATCACAGCAGCCATTTGCAAAAAGAAGGAAAAGGTCTATTTTATAGATTTTGTAAAATGAAAAGAGTACATGTGAATGAAGGTTTTTATTTAATAATATTTGAAAAAATTGTTGACCTGTATTACAGTCAGCTGTCCTCTAGATCCTAATCATTGATGACAGGACTATCACAAACTATCCAACTGAGTTCATCAACTCATTGACATTATTTGAATTGTCACCACATGAAATAGAGCTGAAAGTTGGATGTTCAGTGATACGACTTGGTACGTGCAAGATCAGGATGTATGTCTACGTTTGTCCAGAGTGATATTTAAAATGACGTCATTCTGGAAATGTCCGCAAAAGCGGATTCTCCGGGCTGAGTTCAGCATGAGATGTAAACAAATAAGTTCGACATTTGTTGTGATTATTTGAGCTCTGAAAACAAAACCAGTCTGCAGTTCTAGGTCTCGATCTGGCGTTTGATAAAAAATTCTTGGTTTCTGCATGTAATGAATGCACGTATATTCACAGTTAAAACGGCTCTGTAAAAACTTAGAAAGTAGCTGGTTCCATTCATTTGGCAAATAGGTCACCGTTGGCAATAGGTCACTGGTAAAATATTGGTTTGTAACTTTTTCATTCCATAATCCCTGTTGGGCCCTTTTACAGCATATCTATAAACTACAGTGTACGAGACGAGCAAAATGGGTGCTCTGTCTGGAATCAGGCTACACGTTGTATTATCACATCAAAGTCAAGCTTAATCATATGACTGTCAATGCTGTTCATGTGACAGAAATTATTGATTATTCAATTGTTTTTTTTATTTTGCAGCCCTATCTGGAAGACTATAGTTCTTACAAAGGATACATCGATGATGGAAGCTAGGGGATGTATATGTTGGGCATTGCTACTTGCATTACATGCCGATGTAGCATCTGCAAAGAAAAATGTCTTGTTTCTTGTCTCGGATGATATGAGACCAGAACTGGGATGTTATCTCGGACCAGACTTTCCTACCCCTAAACACCCCAAGATACATTCACCCAATCTGGATAAACTGGCATCAAAGAGTTTCCTGCTTAAAAAGGCTTACGTTCAACAGGCAGTCTGTGCTCCAAGTAGAGCATCTCTCTTGACAGGAAGACGTCCTGATACCACTCACGTCTACTGGTTTAACCATTACTGGCGAAAATCAGGTGGAAATTTCACTACAATACCACAATATTTTAAGGACAATGGTTATGTGTCAGTGGGTATGGGGAAAGTATTCCATCCAGGTGTTGTATCTGGGGGTGACGACCCTAGATCCTGGACTGAGCCTTACTTTCATGCACCAAATCTTGAAATGTATGACAGCCATGATATGAGTTGGCTGGCTGTACCGGCATCTGTCAGGAAGAAGTTACCACTGCCTGATGAACAAATTAAGGATCATGCCATAGAGACACTGAAGAAACTAGCACCCAAAGCAAGGACAGGTGAACAACCTTTTTTTCTGGCAGCTGGTTTTCACAAACCGCATTTGCCTTTTGTATTTCCAGCAGAGTTCCTGTGGTTGTATCCGAATGTCAGTCTTCCGGAGAATCCTTATGCTCCAGCTAACATGCCAAGCATTGCGTGGTGGGACTATTTCGATTTAATAGCTTATAATGACATAAAATCTTTGCATAGAGGTGGCAAAATCAATTCTACATTACCTGACAGCACAGTCATAGATTTGAGAAGAGCCTATTACAGTGCTTTGTCGTTTACTGATTCAATGGTTGGGGAAGTTTTGGCCGAGTTAGATGCCCTGGGACTTTCGAACAACACAATCGTTTCTTTCTGGGGAGACCACGGATGGCAGTTGGGGGAACACGGTGAATGGGAGAAAGAGACAAACTTCGAGTTGGCCACCCACGCCCCAATGATGATACACATCCCAGGCATGACAGATGATGGAGTCATCACGGAAAGACTGACGGAATTCGTAGATTTATTTCCCACCCTGGCCGAGGCAGCCGGATTACCCACTGTACCTCTGTGCCCACAAAATTCATCGCTAATCAAAGTCTGTTCTGAGGGTGTCAGCCTAATGCCATTGTTGAAAGATCCGCAGAGGGAATGGAAGAAAGCAGCATTTTCTCAACATATCAGGTGGGCAGATGGCCATAAAAATGTAGTCATGGGATATACGATAAGAACTGAGAAATATCGGTACACGGAGTGGCCCCTTTTCCATGAAGGCCCAACCATATATGGACCTGACTGGAGTAAACTGTATGGAACTGAGTTGTATGACCACCAGTTAGATCCGGAGGAAAATGTAAATAGAGCTGATATGTCTGAATACAAAGAGATTAAGGCCAATTTAAGCAAGCAACTCAGAGTCGGTTGGAGAAAAGCAATGCCACATAAAATATGATGTGTATAAAGAAAATAATATTCGGTTGGTTGATATATCCGTTGTAAATTGTTTATTTTCTGAGTTTGCAGTTGAAAAGTAATCGTGAAATATTTGTAAACCTGTTTTTGAATCTTAACTTGTAACAAAGGTTGTAATTATATTAAAAAGCTATTTTTTGGTAGCAGAGACCATAATCATTAACACTAAAAATATAAGTATCTGTGTGTATGTTCGTACATATATCGAATTGTAAAAAAAAAAAAAAAAAAAAAAAAAAAAAAAAAAAAAAAAAAAAAAAAAAAAGTAGAAACAAAACGCAGAAACTTAGATTTCGCATGCAGTTTCCTGGCAGAAAGTCTGAAATTCACGTGTTTGGGGGAGTAAAGAAAGAAACTTTCGTGATAAGTAATGGAACAAATGTATCTGGATTGGTTATTTTTGGCTACGAATAAACATTCATTATTGATAAATTCTTACATGTTTTTATGGTTCTATCACTCTTTGCTAATTTCTGAAGCCAATTCTTGTCCAATTTTGATGTAAGACCACCCAAATCAAAGCTTAGGACCTCCTCCACAAGAATATGAAGTAACTTTGCCATTAGGGAGCCTATAAGACACCTAAAAATGGCAAAAATGTGTCCAAAAATTGCCAATGTCAGCAATTTTTGGCACTTTTTTGCCACTTTAAGGCCTTTTATAGGCCCCCTATTGGCAAGATGATTTCATATTCTTGTAGAAGAGGTCCTAAACTTCGATTTGAGTGGTGTTACATAAAAATCAGTTAAGAATTAGCTTCAGAACTGAGGAAAATGTGAGGCAACCTCAATTTTTTACATGATCATGATAAATTTCACCAAATCACTCAAAATCACCTATTTTGAGGTCCAGAGACTATGTTTCACAAAATTTCACCATTTTAAAAAAAGTAATTAATCACACATAGCATTACTACTTTCAGGCAAAAATATGTATATACAAGAAATTCACCCCAGCATCTCCCAGGTAAATATTTACATAGATACATTCACTATGTGCCCCATTGTCCATGTACCCCATTACCCAGTGCCCTATATAGATCTAGTAGGCATTGGCATTATTCACTGAATGTACTCACTGAACACATGATCCTGCACATGACAACATATGTTGACCATGTGCCCCATCGAGATCTCATAAAAAGATGTCAACAAAGTGTGAAATTGTCAAAAACATGTCAAATGTCAAGAAATCAAACACTTGGGCTATGAAGAAGGTTCACAAAAAATAAATTGAAGCACTGAAGTTTACACATATTGACATCTGTTTTGATATCACATATGTATGTTGGTCACCAAAACCCCTCAAAATGTTCATACAAAGTATTTTTGATCAATTTTAATGACCTTCATATGTGACATCGAAATTGACATCAATATGTGTGAACCTCATTGTGTCAATTTATTTTTTTGTGATCATCCTCCATAGTCCAGGTGTTTGGTTCTTTGACATTTTGACATCTTTTTGATAATTTGACATCTTTTTGATATTTTGACACTGATTTAAACTTAAACCACCTCAGCCCATCACTGGACTATTTTTGAGGAAACTCATTCTATCAAAGAACTTTCAATTGGCTGCCTTATCATGCAGTGGCTCCCCGCTAGAGCCACTCTCGATTTTTCATCTGTAAGTGTATATCAAATCTTTCCATATCTTGGCTGCTTGTTGACCATTTATGGGTGAAATTGGATCTACTGAAATGTATTCAAAGTAAACCATCTAGATCTATTTTGTACTAGCCTGTCTTGCCAATCACACCCCCAATATGATCGAATTCTTCTGCTCTCTCACTAGAGATAGAGTGTCTTGGGTGTCCTTTATTGTAGATGATAGGCCTCTGCCTTACCTCGTCTATCAATTGGCACTTTATTGCCAACAGAGGGTCTGATCTACCAGCCATTTTAACCATTTTCATTATTTTCGCTACATTTCTGCAAATTACATATTGACATTCATGCACCAACCCCGGTCTGTCTTTATGACCCTGTGACATGGTGGCAGCTCAGACTTAATTACATGAGATCTCATCAAATGTTGGAATATTGATCTGGATAGTGGTAATCTAGTGCCAATTGCTAGACAGTGTGGGAAGGTGTCCCTAAGGATTGCCTTTTCATACTCCAGACAAAGGTTCTTTCTCCCATGCGGAACAAGAATGCTCACAAGATGAGGCCATTGCATCATGGTCAGTGGAGTACAGCAGGGAGATTGTGACACAGGACCACACCCAGGGTTATCCGGTTATATGGCTTATAACAATAGAAATAAAAGCCACAGTGTCAGTAACTTCTCAGTTAAAGGCCCTTAACTAGTAATTTGCCATTTTGGCTTGTGTGGGAAACAGGACTTTGGCAGGAGAATTAGTATGCATGTATGACTTAGTAAAGGTTACCGAGTCCAGCAACAGTAAGGCTGTATGTGAGTCACCAGTAATTATTGCTGGAAGGATCCATTCAGTTTTGCCTTTCCAACCAAGCCAAGTAATACCCTCCCAAAGTAAAGCAGTGACCAGCCCATATCTTCGGTTAACCGTCTGTAATTTCAGTTCAGGACCAACACACCCTTCCAAAGTGAAATACTCTCTTGTAAGTGGTTATTGTGCTTTCCTTTGAAAACCAAGGACCAGCACACCCTTCCAAAGAGAAATATCACTGTAACAGGTAAACTATTGGTCCTGGCCTTCTTGAATTTCTTCCACAGACACAGTACAGTGTCTGCAACACATATACCAAGTGACCAACAAAGTAACCTGCCCTCCCAAGTTCTTTCATTGCAGGACCACCACACCCTCCCAAAGTGAAATATTCTCTGGAAGGAGGGAACGATGGCTAGTCTTGCAGCTGTACCACAGGAGCTTTTGCCCCACATGGAGTGGAATACAGAAGACAAGCTTGCGGCCTGGAATTACTTCAAGGAGAGACTCAAGCTGTATTATACAATGGCAGGGACCCTCACAGCAGCCAAGGTCAATGTCATGCTATTCTTTGGAGGAAAGGAGACATCTGAGAGATGGACCACCTTGAAGGACCATCTGACAGCTGAAGAGTGAAAGGAGTCTGCCAATGTATTCAAGGTCTTTGCCAATAGCTTCGAGAAAAGCTCCTCACATTGGCAGGCCAGGGATGAATACCTCTCCGACTACAAGCAGTGGAAACACCAGATGACAGCAGAGCTGGACATCTACATCAAGGACCAGATCAGCAGGTGCCAATTCAAGACCACTGAGGTGGAGTCATGTAAGGTAGACCTTCTGTATTATTCTACTGCTCACTTTGAGGTTAGAAAATTTGTTCATAATGCCAAAGCTGAGGACATCACTTATGACAAAATGATTGAAGTAGCCAAACAATATGAAAGGACCTGCCAAGAATTTCAAGCCCATAAACAGGTCCACCCAGCCAATGTGTTATCTTATGCCCCTCCCCTTATTCAAACTAGCGCTTTGTCCAAGTCATTTCAAAGTAACAAGAAACCCTGTGGCAAGTGTGGCAGGAGCCACAAGTATGGAGACTGCCCAGCACACAGACAGACATGCCATAACTGTGGCAGGCTCAACCACTGGACCATGATGTGCAGAGTCAGAAGGAACTTGTCAAGTGGCAGAACCCCCTTCCCACACAGACCACAGAAACAGAGATGACCATTGGGTAACAAGCAGCTCAAAAAGCAAGGAGGCAAGGGAGGAGGGAAGTCTGGTGGCTTTGGAAATGGTACTCCCAAGTAGAAAGGCAGTGGTGGCCACAGCAAGATGTGCAAGACCCATTCCCTTGAACTTTTGAATTCAGGACCAGCACACCCTCCCAAAGTAAAATATATTGGTCCTGATGAAACAAGCATAAGTATGGTTAAAACTGGCCTTTCAGGACCAGCACACCCTCCCAAAGAGAAATATTCTCTTGAGAGTGACACAAACAAGGCAAGTATCAATTCTTTTGTATGTTATGCATTAAGTAATGGCAATGAGAAGCTTGGCCAATCTAAAGAGGCCTATGCTGACATGGACAGTGATAGCAAGACAGAGATCATCACTGATATGAAATGTAATTGTAATGGCTAAATATTTGCCATGGAGGTCAAGGTTGACCCTGGTTCTGAGACCAACTGTATACCATTGAGTCATTTTAGGAGGCTGTTCCCCCCAACTCTGCAACTGAGATGGATTGCCCAAGGACACAGCCCTGATACCAACTCTGGCACAGTTCAAGTCCTATGATGGTGGCATTCTGCAGTCACATGGATGGATCATGGTGCCAACTTAGAACATCAGTGACAAAAAATTTCACCCTGTGAGATACTATGTGGTGGAGAGAGAAGAGGCTAGGATCCTTATCAGCCATACTACAGCAGCTTGGCTAGGCCTGATGAACATACTCTGCATCAACAAGGCATCTAAATGCAAAAGGCAAGTAGCATCTGTAACCAAGAAGCTCGAAAACTCGCAAAATAATTCTCTTCTTTCAGGACCACCATGCCGTCCCAAACAGAAATATTCCCTTGCAGGACCAGCACACCCTCCCAAAGGGAAATATTCTCTTATGACCATGAAAAGCAACAAAAGTGACAAACAGCCAACTTCAACTTGCCATGGCCAAGGGAGGAAGGGAGAAAAAAGGTCTAACGAAGCATCTACCAGCCAAATCTCAAGAAAATCACTTGAACAATGGCTCAGGTATGAGGGTGCAAAGTGGCCACAGTAAAGAACTTTCAGGACCACAACACCCTCCCAAAGTGAAATATTCTTCGCATTACAATAACCATAATCAAGCTTCTTTCAGGACTTGCACACCCTCCTAAAGTGAAATATTCTCTGAAATGCCAAAACGTCAGTACTATGAGCCACAGGAGGACCATGAAATTTACTACATTAATACTGAGGACCATCTCCAGTGTCACCAAGACCCCCAGAAGACAATATAAGCAAGTACACCTCAGGACCTGCCTGACAGCAGGGAGCACCCTATCTTTCACAAACCTGGTTCTATTGCCACTCAAACAGTGGATGACCTAATTAAATTGTACCCCAACTCTTTTGCCAGGCTTGGCTCTCTCAAGGGAGAGTATGACATCAAGGTTGACCCACCAGTGCCACCAGTACAACACACAAGGAGAAAGGTACCAATTGAATCTAAAGCAGCCATCAAGGAGGCTATTGACTACATGGTAAAATAAGACATCCTTGAGCCACAAATTGAGCCAGCACCATGGATATCATCAGTTACATATCCAGTCAAGCCAACAGGTGAAGTGAAACCATGCCTTGATGTGAGGGACTTCAACAAAGCCATTATATGGGAGAACCACAAGCCCCAGAGAGTGAAGGAAATTGCACATCAGCTGGCTGGAGCAGTGGTCTTCACAAAGGCAGATGCCCTCAAGGCCTTTCTACAGGTACACCTCACTGAGCAGAGCTCCAAGCTACTGGTAATCAACACCCACAAGGGAAGGTACAGGTTCAAGTGAATGCCATTTGGATCCAAGATGCCCCAGGACATATTTCAGATGAAAATGGACCTCATAATGGAAAGGTGCCCAGGAGTGATAAGCATCCATGATGACATTGTGATCTATGGCCTTAGTGACCAGGACAATGATGCCAACCCTATTAACCTCCTCAATATGGCCCAACTTGAAGGCCTAGTGTTGAACAGCAAGAAACTGGAACTTAAAAGGCCAAGTCTTTGGTGCTGAGTACAGCCATAATGGCATGAACCCTTGCCCTAAGATCCAGGGGATCACAGAAATGACCCCCCCTGGCCTACAAGCAGCAACTAGCAAGCTTCATAGGCATGGTTACATACATGGGAAACTTTGTGCCACATTTGAGTCACCACACTGAGTTCCTCCATGCTATGTTAAAACAAGATGCTCTGTTTACATGGGACCAAATGGCAAATGCCAGCTTCCAGAAAATCAAGGATCTCATCAGCAAGACAGCCAGCCAACCACTGAGATACAATGACCATACCAAGCCAGTGACAGTACAGGCTGATGCCTCCCAAAGAGGGTTCGGTGTGTGCTTGGTCCAGGAAGGCCAACCAATTGCTTTTGCAAGCAAGAGCCTTACGGACACAGAAACCAGGTATGCCAGCATAGAGAGGGAACTCCTTGCAATTGTCTTTGCCTGCCAGCACTTAAACACCTATGTGCTAGCGAGGCAGTTCAATCTTGGAATCTGACCACAAGCCCTTGGAGATGATACATTTGAAGAGCTTGGTAAGTGCCCTCTCCCCCTCCCCCCCCTCACCCAGGCTCCAACAAATGCTCGTTCAACTCCAGAGATACGATTTGACCATCAGGTACAAGCTAGGAAAAGACATGCTGCTTGTCGATGCATTGAGCAGATGCCCCTCCCATGGGAATGAGGAAATCAAGCTGGACATGCATGTTGACTATGTGGCCCTTAGCAAGGCCTGGATTGCCAAGCTGAAGGAGGCAACACTGGATGACCCAGTTACAAGCACTGTATACTAACTCACCTAGCAAGGATGGCCACACACTTCCTGGATAGCAAGGGTGTACTGGGACTTCAGAGATGAGTTGTCAACAGATGATGGTTTGTTACTGAAAGGCCACTGCATTGTCATTCTGTCATGTCTGCATGAGGAGTACCTTGAAAGGCTTCACTGTGGACATCTATCAGCAACCAAGATCCAACAGAATGCCAGACAACACTTGTATTGGCCAGGTCTAGATACTGATATCACAGACTACATGAGAAGGTGCCAAGAATGCATCAAGTGGTCACACCCTCTGAAGAAGCCATGACAGGCTCATGACATCCCTCAAAAGCCCTGGGAGAGAGTTGCGATGGACCAGTTTTACCTGAATGGCAGGCTGTATCTATTGGTATGTGATTATTTTAGTAAATTTTCCTTTGTCTTTCAGATGAGGAGCACCAGCTTTGCCAACATCAAGGACCACCTCCAGGAGCTATTTGCAGTAGAAGGCACCCCAGATGAGTGACAATGGCCCTCCCTTCAGCAGCAGAGAATTAACAGATTTCTTTCAGGTCTAGGCATAAAGCATTCCACCTCATCACCAAACTACCCCCAGAGTAATGGCTTCATTGAGAGACAAGTGCAGACAGTGAAGAGGACTATAGAAAAGGCCCTTACCATGGGCAGATGTTTCCAAGAAGCCCTGACCAGCTTGAGAGCACAGCCACTCAGTGATGGACTACCCTCACCAGCAGAGATATTTCATGGGAGGAGCCTTACAACTAGAAAGGCAACCCCTGTAGACATCACAGCCATATGTCAGTCTTTAATTTCATTGCAGGCCAAGTACATTAAGCAGCATGACAAGGCA
>JBCAUG010029675.1:0-24534 GCA_038406175.1 Haplosyllis leylae
AACTGTCTTTTTGTCTCCACTTTGCTACATGGCGGGCGGTATGCCTCTTGCGGTCAAGCAGGAGGACTTTCTTGTTGGGGTTTGTTTTAAAAAAATGTTTTTGCTCAGTGCTGGTCAAAACATTTTGTTACATCCAGCGAGAAACTTAATTAGCAAGTCTCTAAAAAGGCATTGTAAAAATCTCTATGTTGTACATCTCGTATATCTTGAACTCTTTCCGATTTATGGAGGATAATGGGAGAACGTGGCAAGAAAGCGAAAAAAGTATCGAAATAAGAATATTTGCTTGATACGTTGTCAAAATAGTGAGAGACACAAATTAATCCTGATTTAATAGTGACCAGAATTATTCTGCATTATCAATTGAAGTTAATATATGTTAGCAGATATTAGTAATATGTGACACTGATATTGTAAATATTTAAGGCTGGGCAGGAATCGTTCAGGTCAATCACGCGGTCGTATTACAGAGGGGCAGCAGGTGCTCTCCTCGTTTACGATATTACAAGGTAAGTGCGCTTTTGTGTGAGCGAAAAAAAAATTTATTTAACCCAAATAAGTCTTAAATAACTCGAGAAAAAGAATGTAACTGATACAGATACTGTCATGCGATTTTTATATTTAGGTCGTTCATCGTATTTGTACCCTTGTTTTTGCCACATTAAGCAATATCGTGTGTCATTTTCTGTAAAGGGTGCATATGTCGTCGATAGCCCGGTGATATGTGTGACAGAGTGGGCTGAAAAATTATACCAGCACATTTGCATTATGAATTCCTTTATCCCCTTAAAATACAGGCATTGTAGGGTTTACTGTTTGCAGCAAAAAAGGTGATATATTATGTTTATTGCTTGCATTGACAGACGGGATACATTTAACCACTTGACAACTTGGCTCGAAGATGCGCGTCAACATAGTAATAGTAATATGGTTATTATGCTCATCGGCAACAAAAGGTAATTTTTGTCTTTATTTGTTCAATAAAGAAAATTGCAGATGTACGTTTTGAACAAGAATCGAAATCTGTGTTCATTCATACTTTTGTAACTCAGTGATCTAGAAGCAAGACGAGATGTCAAGAGGGAGGAAGGAGAGGCCTTCGCTCGGGAACACGGTCTCATTTTCATGGAAACGTCAGCGAAAACTGCAGCTAATGTAGAGGAAGCCTTTATAAATACAGCTAAAGAAATCTACCAGAAAATACAAGACGGTGTCTTTGATATTAACAATGAGGTACGATTATTCAGTTTAGAGAGTGACTAATATTCAGACCCCATCGTTGTGCGATTTGGAGAAAGATTTAAGGAAAATTCAGATGATAGAATCAGACATTCTGTAAGATTTTATTACAAAGAGTTATGAATAATGTTGTAGTTGATGCTTTCTTATTTTACAACAGGCAAATGGCATAAAGATTGGACCACAACACTCGCCTACAAGTCCATCGATGCCTGGAGCAGGAGGTGGTGGCAAACAGCAAGGCGGTGGCTGCTGCTAATGAACATTAGCTCATCAACCCCTTTCACTGCTAGACACCTTTCTACAAACTGACTCTCGTAAATCATTATCCTTGCATCTCATCTGAAGCTCATGTTTCTCCTGTTTAAATATTCAACCTTAATTTGGCAAAGAATAGCTATTGAAAATAATGGAAGACGTAAGAAATTTGCACCAGTTCCGCTTTCGTTGCAAATCTGCAAGGTTAAAGAATCGATAATAATTCCAAGCAAGTGGTTCAGATAAAATAGGTCGACTTTAGTACAACCCAAGTGGGTGTGCAAATCCTAAATCCTGGTAAAAATTTTGTCCGATGTTCAGGAGCTCCTGGAACACATATTCGGATAGTCATCATGAGTAGCATCTATGAAAATTTATGATATCGATTGGAACAAATACGGCTTTCGAACGGCCTTAGAATATCAGTGTCGTAATTGTGTGTGTGATAAGATAAACCAAAGCCACTTTTAATAAATCTGAAGACGTGTAGCATAAATTAAAATTCCATTTTCCGATTTGCTGTGGTAAAATATATGTATCATTCCTTTCATACTAGGTATAAAATTTGTTGCATGTAGGACATTTTAGCTGTAAATATTGTGAATGTGGGAATACTTGTGCAGGTGAAATTGCTAAATAGTGACATCTAGACTTTTGATTACCACCAGAATGTCTGACGGTACAGTTTGCACCGAGCAAAAACTGGCTGGGTGTCTTTATTAATGCATTAAATTTCGCGACTTATGGGAATATGAGAGAACGTTGGTTTTTGGTGAATAAAAGATTCTAGTCTAACATTGTTTTGTACAGATTTCACTACTTCTATTGTAAATTACACGAGACAATATCTAGGAAGCATAACTGTTGCTTTCAAGTGTTCCGTGAATATATATTTTGCATATGAAATGGATGTACATGTAGCCGTGTTAAAGTCTTTGTCATGATACATGCACTTGCATGAATTGCATATAGAACTTGCTAAACCCAAGTGTAAGTATTCACTGTGTGCGAGTTTGTCAGTGATCAACATGGCAAGGAATGTATCCTCATGTAGAAAATCTTATTAGCAAAATTATCTTCGTTGAAAATTGTCAGCCTGCTATGTTCCTTGCAAGAGTAGTAAAGTGTTCTAAATCAAAATTCATCGGAGTAATGGGTTATTCCATATTGATGTTAACTTGAAAACATATCAGGCCTTGCCATATGTCTTTTAAATAAAGAAATCTGAAAGAGATCTTCAAATTGCAAATAATGTAATGGTTTTCCCGAGAGATACTTTGCAGTGCTTTACGTGATGAATTTTGTTAGTTTTGCTATACGGTGGGAGGTGGCATTGACAGATAGTAGGAAAATTTGTTTCAATGGAAGTAGGATTTTCCTAGTAGTGTGCAAAAGTGTGAGAAAATGTGAATGTGTCATTTGAAAAGATATCGTATGATGCAAAAGCTCCCATTTCACGTTGTTTTATTAAACTGGGGAAAGGAAACTTAAGATTTATCCATGAATTTAAAAAAACCCAGTAAATTTGCTTCGTGAATTTTATTTTGTTGTAAGTGTTCTTGTTACCATGCTGTAAATCTCATTAGAATTGCGAGTGTAACAGCGCTAAAGCCTGTGTACTCCATGTTAAATAAAAGTACTATATTTATGGCATCAGATATATGAGTTGTTTAATTATTAACTATTTTTAGTACCCGGCCGCGAATATAATCTCCCTTTCCATTTTGGTATTTAAAAGTTTTGAACAAATGCTACGAGAAATAAAACGTGTTTAACTGTGCTCTTTAATAACAGATAATACCTAATGTACAAAGATTATATTTAAAATTTAATATGAATTCAGTTTTCACAAATGGAATGGATTGTGTTCACAAGTGAAAGTGCGGTTGGGTCCTCCTCTCCATCTGATCCTTTTGGTCGGAAGGAGGGGAGTATTCGTCCTGTCCCTAGTGCACAGACCGACAGGACTGAAAATATTATTATTGATTGTTGACAAAAACACAGACACTGCTGAAAACATTACATTCCCTCGTAATACGTACGTGGTCGGTAAATATGTGACATAACTTGACAGTTTCATGTTAATACGTGAGCAAAAAAAAACAACAATTTATCCCGAACTAGGAATTCCCTCCTGTTCTGTGACGTCATCAGTTACGTTGGGAGAGAGGCTCGTGATAAGGAAGGTGGAGATCCCAAAAAACATTTACCAAGCAGTTTCATTTGGTACAACTTTTTGTCAATAAGCGGACTTTTGTTACAGATCTTATCCGCTTAGTGTTCAAATAACACCGTGAAGGGATATTCATGGAGTATTATAAATAATGTACCCGCAGTTTCAGATGGTATTTCTGTTCATTGGATTTTTGTGAAAGTGGGACACTTCGTGTATCAACAAACAATTTCCAAATGCAAGTCAACATCGTCAAGATCAGTATTATTGCTATTACTGGTAAGTCCTTACTTTCTTAAATTATGTTGCAAGTTCCCAGGGGTGTTGAGGTAAGTTGTAAACGTGCTGGCATAAATTGTTGTGTTGCCTAAACCCAAAACTTGGTCACAGATGTAGATCTACTGTGGTCTTGTAAAAGTTGACTTGATCTAGATCTATTTACCGTAATACACATGACCAACCTCAAAATGGGTGTGTATGTCAGCTGCAGTACCAGGATACACAACAAAGTGACTTGCAGACTTGCTTAAGTTGTGATACGATCGCACGATGTCTTGTAAGGTGGTTCAATGCAACAAGTTATTCTAACTTCCTCTTTGCCTTCAAAGTTGGCGTCATGATTATTTATAATAATCCGCAACATTTCTTTCAAATTCTTTAATTTCAGTGATACAAACAGCAGTCAGTACCTCAGGTAAGTCCCGAATCCTGTGGAGACCTTTCTGAAAAATTCTTAACAAAACAAATACAAACATTGAAGTTTTTATTGAATGTTTATACTACTGTGGTGATCGAATTTAAAATGAGAAATTTACTCACCTGTAGAAGTTTCCACGCAAATAAGCATTCGGTGTAAAAAAAAAAAATGTGCTGAAAATAATAAGACATGCTTGTTATGCCCCAGACTGCACGGGGACAATGCTTACAGATACCGAAGGTGATATTTTCTTCAACTACACATACAGCAGACGTCAAAACTGTCATGAATGGTACATCAAAGGATTACGTAACGAAAATGTGACTATCAGGTAAAGTATTAGTTTGTGAAATGTCGTGACAAACGTGGTATAGGCTTAGGCTACATGAGCCTATCTATTTTAAATCGTACCTCTTTTGCACACAGCAACCATACCAAATCACGCGTGAAATATCCTCTCGTTTTGTTATTTCTTTAGCATCAGCACCCTTCTCATTAGAAACAGTGCTGCCTCAGGAACATGTGGAATGGACATTCACACGGACAGTTTTCTTAGTATTGGTAAGTGCTGAGGAAAATGATTATGTTGAGACTATAAACTAACGGAAACGGTAAATGGAAATAGCAAAGTAAATTTCTTTGTAAGGTTTCCGTATTAAAAGGAAATGTATTGGAAAATCGAGTGTATTAATTAAAATTTTATACAAAGGTGACAAATGAAAACAACTCACTTCTCAGTAGGAGCTGTTGATAAGATTGGAGTTGGAGTGTTTCAATGGTATCAATTGTCGCATCGTTCACCAAGTTTTTTTCGACGTTTTAGGTCCATTACCGAACGTAACATTTTGCGGTTATCTTGACAACAACATCCCAAAGGTTTACATATCAAAGAGACCCAGTGTGTGGATCAAGTTCGTAACTAATGAACCTGAAAACCGATTTTCCCTTCATTACATAAGAGGTATAATATCCCAAGAGCGTTTTAGCTAACATTTCAGATGCAATGGCACACCATGCAATGTAAAAGAAAACAGTGCTCTTTTGAATTAAATGAAAAGGTTAGATCATTCTGAATTTATCAAAAAAATGGTTGACTCAATGATACCCATTAACACCTCAAAATCAACAGGATCAGACCAGCCGGAAGAATGCCTTGGCTACAAATGCACAAACAAGAGGTGTATACCAAATAAGTGGAGATGTAATGGCGCCGACGAATGTGGTGATAATAGCGATGAAGATTATTGTACTAGTGAGTTCTAGAATTGAAAAAAATCCAGACAAAACTGGTTGATATTACTGCAGTATGTCGTGTACATTTCCTTGCATATTGTTTTGTAATCTTCACAATCGTTAGATTGTTTTGGAATTATGATATCCAACTTCTTTTCTGTACAGCAACCACAACTGTAACGGCTACCACGACTCCAAATGATTGCGGATCAGATAAATTCCTGTGCATAGATCCTAGGACTTTTAGAGGTGTTTGCCGTCACAAGTACCTGAGATGCGATGGGGTCCAAGATTGCCAGGGAGGAGAAGACGAAATGTATTGTGGTAAAAATATTACACTTAATACTTAAAATGGATTTAAATATGACCCATTGTGTGAATTTGTTTATTTCGTAATTCATATGGATTTTAAATTGCATTTTGATAGATGAAAGATGTGAACACTCGGTGAGGCCACCTGGATATTTTACCAGTCCCAACTACCCATCGCCTTACAGAGAAGGATCACAATGTGAATGGTTCGTACAGGCTGAACAGATAGAGTAAGTGTATGACTGTCTGCACGGATAAATTCTGGATAACCAAACAAACATGTGCAATCTGTAGTTAAAATATCAAAATTGCTGGCGCAAATCTTTGCTACATCAGGAGTTTTATTGTGAACCATACCTGGGGATTTGCTCCTGCACATAGTGGTGACAAAATAATAATTTATTTTCAAACCTTTCTCCCTTTTTAGACGGATTGAGCTTCAGTTTATAAGCTTTGACCTGGGCATAAATGATTATGTAAATGTGTCAGATGGCAGTGGACCCGGGGGTGATTTAATTGGAACATTTAGTATGTCACATCGACCGCCACAGGTAGTATATTTTGAAATTGTGTTTGTTTTTAAAAGTTATAAGGTACAGTGTATTCGAATTGACCCCCAATTCCATTTTACTTGTCATGAAACAAAACAATTCTTGTAGTCCCAGAAATTGAACTCGTCACACAACACCATGTACGTCGTATTTGTTTCAAAACCGAACCAATTGTCCCAAGGGCACAGGCCAAGAGGGTTTAACGCGACATTCAAGTCAAAAGGTAATTGCACTCAATTCTAAGATTTAATTTTCTAGTCATATTGTTTGGGTAGAAAAATGTTGTTTATATTTGTTCATTACTGCACTCAATTATTTCAGGACGTTGCCCTGATGATCAGCTACCTTGTGGATTCGGGGAACATGGCTGTTATGACGCCGCTGGTAAATGTGACAGCATCTGGGACTGCCCACAATTCGGGGCCGATGAACGTAATTGCTGTAAGTAATTTGTTTATTAATCTAACAATTAATAGATGTTTGCTATCGTTTTGGGTTGGCGAAGTATATTTCGAGATTCTGAAATTAAGATGACTCTTCCCTAAAGAAGGTTTTGAGGTTTAAGAGAGCTGATCTTTATTATTTCAATTGATTACTAAATCATTTATTTTAGATAACTGCCGCGGGAAAAACATGTTTCAGTGTGATAGGCTCGGTTCACAATGTTACTCCGAGAAGGAACATTGTAATGGTATTGGTCACTGCTCAAATAAACGAGATGAACAAAGTTGCAGTGAGTATGACTAAAGCCATTTACTTCTGGAATTGTGTGAAAAGCTAAACTTTCCAAAGTTCTTTACATCACAGTGGTTTTTTGTGGTCATTGTAGATCCAACTCTGTGTGGGCCGCATAATGGCACATTCCTCTGTGATAATAATCACTGTGTTTACGAGTCGTGGAGATGCGATGGAACTAACGATTGTGGAGATTTCTCCGACGAAGGGGGCTGTTCCCGTAAGTTTCATGATATGGTGCAAATTACGAAGATATTTGAAACATGTGAAAGATAATAATTTGTTGTTTTGATGTTTCAGACATACTTAAATTCATATCCTTGTTACATATTTCACACGTGTCTTCATAATCTCTTTCAGAGCCATCAACCAAAGTGATAACTGCAGCAGTTATAGGGTCTTTAATTTGTGGATTGTTGTTGGTGATCGCACTTGGATGTACCTGTAAACTATACGCGCTGAGATTGCAGGAACATCAGAGGTTACTTCAGCAGTCAACACCCATTAGTCGAATACAAGAAAGTATTTACGCACGACGTATGGCCCCACCTACATATTTAGAAGCCATGGCAACGTCAAGGCCATTCGACGAGATGCAAAGGGAAGCTGCACAGAACCAGGGTCAAGCAAGTGGAAGAAGATCTCGCAGAGGCAGGAGACGAAGTAGACAAGGTTCTCATGATACTGGAGGCAGAAGTGTAACGGGGCAGGTGGCGAGTGGTCGCGATAATGATGACGTTGCATTAATTGATGTAACGATGGCTGAAACAAATGGCTGTGATTCCCCTTTACTCATTCCTCCCAATGAGTCCTCATCAGAGGAAGAAGAAGACTTAAACTGTAACCCAATCGAACGTTCTAACGTGAGTATTTCTATGGCTGCAGGGATTAGTGCTCAATGGAGAAGAAATCCTCATAAAATTGATCGCAATTCATCGCAACATTCCAGAAGTGACCTTGATCAACCCCAGAACCAGGATGATGGTGTCAGTCTCGATTCCGCGTGTGCGTCAAATGACAGCGTAGTTATAGCTCTAAATGACGAGAGTCCAAAAGTGTCAAATCTTGATATTTCACAAACAAATCAGTCAATTTCAACGACCAATACAAATACTTCTAACTATGAAGCAGAAGGTCTTTACTCAGCAAATGAACATCAGGGCTCAGATGGAGAAGACTCCATATCCTCTGCTGAAGTTCCGGATGATACACAAGCACTTGTATCAACCTAATCATATTTTCATTTATGGTGACTAAAAATTACTATCTTTGTTATTACAACTATCACAGCCTATCAGGTAAAAATTAAACCTGGGAATGACTGTGTGTATGTGATTTTGAGTGGATAGTAAGTCTTCCACTAGTGCTGGAAATTGTCGTTGAATGTCAATACAATAATATGATTAAGTAATGCCCAGTGAAATTCTGCTATGTATTGGTATTTTATTTTAGAGGTTTTTTAAATATTCCGACAATTGAGGATCAAGTGCAAATTATTGGACAGTGGTAGAAATTTGCATTTGGTCACAAACAGCTTTTGCTGCTGAGATAAGATGTCCAGTGTACAATTTTCAGAAAAGCTGTTATTGACATTTTTGTTGAAAATTTTGACGCGAAATTTTGCTGCTACATTTATTAAGAAGGAAAACCCACAGGATTTACTAATAAATAGTTGTAACAATCTAATTAGAAGTGTCAAGCCTAAACAATGACGATGGTAGAACTGTAATATATTCAATTTGATATATTCAAGATTTATGTAGTTTCCACATTTACATTTGTGGCAAATTATGCTCCAGAAATTCGACAGTTGGTAGATTTTCTCAGTCTCGACAGTAGAGCAGCCTTGCATGGACACAAGACATGTTTGGTATTTTATCCAACTAAAGGAAAACAACTTGCCAATCGGATCTTCTCCAATTATTCGCCTGCGAGACTTTGTTTCTGTTTAGTCCTACGATTTAAAATTTTTGTGCAGCAGAAATAATTTGCTTGAAACGATTACAGGGTGCGTTATACATAGTAAAAACGTAATTGTGTATCTTCTTTTCGGTAGAATCTAATGAAAATCAAAGGCTTGATCTGAAAACAGTATTTTCACTACCGCAGGGAAAAATCTACAAGCGAGTTGGAATTTAGATCAGTTTGGCAAAAGCGTTCATCGTATACTCCAGATATGAATTTCGTCTGGTGCTTAGTGACGACTAGGTGACTTGCTGGTTCACATGTTTCACCAAATAGATCTGTGTGCAAAGATCTGAATGCGGGACATATACGTACATATTCATTTGTTAAATTTAGTAAAGAGGCAAATGCATCTCATGTCAATTTTCCCTTGCCACATTTATTCACGTTTCGCACACGGTACAAAAACACAGTTTGTGAAAATGTGATTGTTTATCGTTTGCGAAGTATTTGTTTTTCACAAAGTAACTGGAAATTTGTTTTATTTAGTGTCGACTGTGCCGGTAAAAGAAAGTGCAACACGGTCGGGTCGTCGCCAATGTTGAAGAGTAAAAAACTTTTTGTGTTGTTACTTTGCTAGTCTGTGATAAGGTTTTAAGTGATTTTACTTAAATGTGGATTGCGTTTTTGAAACTTTTGTTAATGATAATTTTCCCAAATGTTGAATGAAATTCTTGCGAGGTATTCATTGTACCAAATAAACGCACTTATAAATTTTATTTTGTATATTTGCCACACGAAGAAATAAAAACTGTTCATGATTAAAATTTAAAATCGTACATTTATAAATTCATAATACGATTGAATTTACAACATCAAACTAGCTTTTCGTCCATAATCTCGTGCTTATCGGTTTTGCGAACAGTCCTGTTTTTGAATCATTTGTTGTTATAATTTCTGCGCAATTACAGGTGACTTCATGAACTGCAGTTCGAATGGGCAAATTTAAAACCAATAAATTCCCATCGCAATATGTAGTACAGCATCACTACCTTTATAGAAGCAAGTATGTTCATAGGTGTACTAGAATTAATGTTTGTTGCACCAGAATTAATGTTTATGGTCCTGTCACGTACTATTCAAATGAGCGAGTTCCACTTGATACACCAGCGTGTGTCTGTTCGGACACTTTTTCTGTCGCCGCCAAGTAATACAGCCGATTGTTATAAGACTTAGTAATCCAATGAACAAAATGATGGGTCCAATTATCATGGGCGAGTGTGATCCGTGCTGTCCGTAACGTATCCACGCCCATAGTGTAGCGGTGATCCCGCACAGTATGACCGAGGCAGCACCGAGTGTTGCGTAAAGCAAGCCTTTTGTTAGAGGAGTACAGCAGGTCTTGCTGGAGTCCGGAGCTCTTTCGGTCAGCTGTTCATAAACAGGCATGGCTGTGAGTTCCTTAATGAAGTTTCTTCTTTGATAAAATCTCTCTTCCTCCTGAAGAACATGCGGTTAACTTTTGATCTTATTTTGGTTGTGAGTATCGACTTGGATGAATAAAGGATTAGTTATAGTTTAAGTCCAGTCTCAGTATCAATGTATAAGTGTTCCTAGGTACACGTACCTTGAACATGCTTTTAGTTACTATTTCGTCTCGATCTCCGTGCATGGCTTGATGGGAACTGAAAGAAGTCATTGTCCACAACATTGTGAAATATTCTTTATCATTTTTCACAGGTACGACAGATCAAAGGGCAAAGTTTATCGCAATCCCATTATTTAAATACAAAATTCAAAATTATTATAAGTTACAAAACATTGCAAATGTTTATCATAAGTTACAAAACATTGCAAATGTTTCAAACATTGGTGATCTTCTTTATAAACCTTAATCACGAATATTGTAGTACATGTATGTAATTGTTCTACTTAAATTTACCACTGAATTGATAAGCATTTATCATTTTATCACTGTCATTGGGCAATTAAGGTATATGTCCAAGTCAATACCGACTTACCTCTACTGAACGTTGATCTTTTCACCTTCAGTTTTGCTTGCTGTAATCAATCCCTAAAAGAAATTCGCGAAAAGAACAAGATGCTGATTTGAAAATTTCCTGAGTTGAGTGTTAAGCAAATATACGCCCAGTTGACGTCAGCTCATCTGACATGAAAAATATGTAATGTACTTGTAATTAATATAATTTAATGGTTCCTAGTATTCAAATCCATAGTTTCATTTTGAACTTGTCCATACCTGATCTATCTGCACTAAAATATCAACAGGAAAGTAGTGAAAATGATATCCAACAAATCCTCCAAAAAGTAGATCTAAAAACAATTTCCTTGCAAGATCATTTGTATCCACAAAAAATTCAACAGAATTGTAAAAAACCTCAATGAGATGGCATCAACTGAATTATGTTCATGTATTGTAATTAGTAATTTTGTTTTTTAAAATAGACAACTTCTATCTTGTATTATCAAACAAAACACCACTCGCAGCTATTGCAGCTCGTGGGTTTTCCAGTTTGAAAGAACACTTATATGCATTATTTCTCTGTTACCCAAAAAACTGCCAAATAAATAAAGTTCGTTGTAATGAGCTGAAATAGATACTGATCATTTGATATAGACACGGATCTTACTATAATCTTAATTTTATTTAAAATTATGTGAAATTAAAGAAAAATTACAAAATAATTTCTACTCAAAAACTACTTGACTACTTAAAAATGTTTCATATAATTAAATCATATTTGATGACGACGACAACAGCTACGGACAATTCATGATTACATAGGCTCATTTCAACTTTGTCAGATAAGCCAAAAATGCATGACGCACAGCACCATTTTGAGTGCACCTTATTTCAAGTTTTAGTCTAAGTAAATTTACACAACCTTTTTGTATGGATGACTTTTTATGTTCCTAGTCAATGGTGACTTTCAGTTGAATTTATTCGAAAAGAGAGTAACTTATTCTACAATTGTTCTACTCAAGGAAATCCAATGTTCTTCAAAAGGATTTATTATGAAAATATTATTGAACCCAGAAATGAATGTAAACATCTCCTAATTTGGTCATAATGTTCCGGTCGTCTAACCTGAATTTTCACGGTCACGGTCAAGCAGGACGATACATTTAAACAACAACTTTCAAGTTTGCAAGATAGATCTAAATTGCTCAGATCCATATTTTTTGGATGAAACACCACATGAAACATACGGAAAGAAAATGATTCTCAAAACCCAAAAAGCCAGAGAATTTCATGATACTCAATTAACAAAAGGTAGATCTTTTGTGGAAAAGAACAATTTTTGGCATCTAAAATCATCCAATTTGAAATGGATTAAATCAGACAAATGCTTTTTACCTGCGTGAATAAATTTAATGAAATTAAATCCCTGCACATCAACCAACTGAGTTTATTGCTTAATACATGTTTTTAAAATTAAGTTCATATATTACCAACCATAGGCGTACCACGAAAGAAAGTTAAATTTGATTAGATGTACATTTTTTGAGAATTTTCAATGCTCAGGCCTCTTGCATTAGGGGTAATGGTGTTTCCAGAAGTCATGTAACATTAATTAATGTTAATTATATTTACAATTTGACAAATTTTCCTAACACAATATTTTAAACTCCAAAATATAATCACATCGATTCTTAAATCGATGTCAAAAATTTCGTGACCTGAAAAAGGGAATGTACTCAAGAGTTCTGAATTTTTTACACTGAGGAATCCACTGCCCTTTTCAATAATGAGTCACCATTCCAGTATAACTGTACACTGGCAGATCCGTCTCTGGGCACGGGGCGGGGGGTGGGGGCACCAGAGTCTGGGAGGACTTCAAAGTTGAAGATTCCACTGATCCAATTTCTTTTATTTTTATGTAGTTTTCCGGGAAAATGTGGTCAAATTATAGGTTGACGCCACACCTTTGAGCTAACAGCCGCTCCCATGTCTGGGAAATCCTGGATCCGCCACTAAAATGCCTGTGCAAATTCTTTACCAAAGAATCATCTGCCTCATCATTGCTTTTTCGGCAATGTAACTGAATGGTTTTAGCGATCGAGTTTGTCACAATTGCACAATATTGGACAAATTTGGCCAATTCTGTATACCCAAACATGATGTGATGCTAATTAATGTGGAATCGGATATCAGTGGGTTTTAGTGGATTACATTTCGAAGTTGCAGATTTCATTGTTAATTTCCAATGGTACTGCCAAGTTGGCAATATTAGCATTCTTGTATTGTGGAGATCTTGTGAAAAATCTGGTGGTGCAACCCAAACCCTGTGCGTTTGATAAATCTCTGAAAAGCCCGGTGAACTGTGGTCTTTTTGAGTTTTTCCTAATGAAATTCTGTAGAAATTCTACAGAATTTGTAAAAAAATTTGTAAAAAGTGGTATTTGAACCCCTACCTCCTGCTCAAGAGTTAGAGGTGCTAGCAGAGAGCTACAGAGACACAGGTAACAGATAGAACATTTAAAGGGATCCCAATTCATCCTTCAGTGATTTACCAGATTCTATAGAATTCTACAGAATAGATCTACATCTTTAAAGGAAAAACTCGATAGGGGCGCTTGCGTGGGGCATCGCTCCTCTTAAATCCGCCACAGCTTTGATAGAGCATTGTCTGTTTGACCTCACGAGATTTTGTTTGGAAATGTTGCCAAAAATCATCAAAATTTATATGTGCAGAGGTAGTTATGTGCCCCAGAAAAATAATACGTGATCTAAGAGATTATTCAAATATTTCCTTCGTGGAACCTGTAAGTCAGAGATTGAGATTGCCAGTAGAACTGGAGATAAAAACATATTTTAGACGGAACATCCAATATGTTTATAATGAGATATTTTGGTTGTCACAAAGCAATTATCACACATCCATCCTGTATAATCCAGGTCAATTCATAACAGTTGCAGTGATAAACATGGAACATCCTGAGAATATTTCTAGGGGAAATACAACAAATGTCCTGAAGGAAGGAACGGGTGCAACCCATGTATTCGGAAAAGCCTGGATCCGCAACGATATCATGAGCACAAGTGTGCGTGTTTTTTTGCGCCTGGCGATCGATGTTGAAGTCTATTTTTGTTTAACTAGGTCCAGATCTAGATCAGTTATTATTGTGTACGGTTCGAGAAATTTTCATTCGCCGATACCGCGTAAGTCTCAGTTTGATTCAATTTTAACAGACTCGTTCCGATGTGGGCCCATCTTGTGTACAAACTGTAGATCTAATAATGTCGGACACAACTCCACTTTATTCGCGTTTCCGTTTTACTTGAGGTTGAGGTTGAGATTTCTGGCTGAGGTCGGCAAAAAAAAAAACATACTCGACAGTTAAATCCAGTATGTTTTTGTTCATAATGTTCCGAAAAGATACTCAATTTGACTGTCAAGTATGTTTTCATTGCCTAGGCATAAACACATTAGACAGTCAAATCCAGTATATTTTTAAAGCATAAATAGAATTTACAAACAGTTAAAAACATATTCAATTTGACTGTCTAATATGTTTTCGGGACGAACCTCTGCCAGAAATCTCAACCTCAACCTCTGCTGCAAAGGAGGCACCATTTTATTCGACCTTTGATTGACAGCAATTAAGGTGCGCATTGTCTTTCTGTGTCTGTCATATCTTAATGTGTTGTTACCAGTGTTAATGCCAGTTGGTATGTTTGCATGCTATGTTTCTATTTTGCGTTCTTGCATTCTCTAGATAATTGAATGTGTATACGGCGCAAAGTTCATCAAAGAAATTTCTTGTTGAGCTATTGCTATAGGTACATCTTGGAAGTATTTTTCCACAAGTTGTGGACAATATTTAGGGAATTAACTGCAACACCAGTTAGATGCAGAGTTTAGCAAAAAATAAACAAGTCCATGGTCTTATGAACCAGTTTCATCTTGGTAAAAAAAAAAACACCTTATATTTGGGTAGACTAATCACACCTGCCCTTGATGTGAATGGAGTAACAAGAAAACTAAGGACCTATCCAGGCTGTTGGAAACGTTTCTGTCAAAGTTGTGTACTTTTTCAAGAAAATATTCAATTCCTGTGTCTATGTTTCAGAGGATAATGGCACAATCAACAATTCTGAAGGACATTTAGTTTGTAACTTCCCTTAGAGTGAAATAACCAATATCTCATGACCTAAGATTGCATTTTTGGTGGCTCATTAAAGTCACCTTATTGGTGGAGTCAGAGGGCCCTTAACATCCTGTCCCAGCCCTTAACATCGGCCTTTGGTAGTTTTATGATAAGTAGGCCTACTTTAAGCTGCATTTATTGGTTGGAATTTGTTTACACATAGAATGAATGCTGTGACATCTTTTATTTGTGACATCTTTTTTGTATGTCATTTAACAATGCCATGAGACACCACTTGAGCTATGTTCATGACGTCATTTTTACAGTTTGGTCACTATATTATCCAAATTACAGGCTCCACAAGTAAATTATCTTCCAGAATTGTAGATTGTGTCATTATCCACTGAAACATAGATATATCAACTGAAAAATTTCCAAAAAAGTACTCAGTTAACATTTTACATTTTACATTTAACAAGTCATTCTTTCCGTTTGAATATAATCCGTGCTGAAACTGTTACTCCAGTAACAAGTATATATGGCAATTAACGCAAAATAAATTTCTTGTGTATCTGAGACTGAGGCCTTCACATCGTCTTCCAGAAGGGCAGTTCCCTGGGCCCTACCAATCCGTTGGGAGATACTTATCAGCTCCTTTTCTACAAACAATTGAGTTTTCATTTTTGTTCAAGGGTAGACAAACATGGCTGGAAGTAGGTTTTGTTTCGCTCTTATTGGATCAGGCAGAATTGGGCGCCAGCATTTAAAGAGCTTGGTGTTAAATGAGAGAGCCTCTGTAAAATACATTGTTGAAGAGGACACCAAAATTGCCAAGGAGATGTTGTACAAATACAAACTAGACGGCAGTTCGTCGGTGCTCAATGCCAATAGCCTTGATCGCGTGTATGAAGACAAAGAGTGAGTATCCTAAAGATCAGAGAATACGTAGATAACGTGATATTGATACAGTTCGGGAGTAAAGAAACAGGTCTACACAAAACCAGAGTGATACCTTTTGTAGATCCAGGGAGTTTGAGGCCCAAGATAAACAATTTAGGGTCTCAATAGTGACTTTCAGGGCCCTAATTCACACAAATTTGGCCTTGCGTTGCAGGGCATATAATTTAACTACATTACAGCAATCAATAACTTTCACATAGTTCCGATCTGTAACATGGCCTAAAATTTGATTGCAACAACTTCACTTGCATGAGGTGAGAGACTCCTCATAGGCAATTTTATGTGGAAGTATAATGAACTTCTCCTCAATTGCTGACGGGTATCACCACTGCATCACAGGTCGGATTCAAATCAAGGTTCTGACTACAGAACAGTTTTCTTTCTTTAATTTCTGGTTTCTAAGGAAAACATTTGAAAATATAAAATGTGAGAATTAATATTTATTTCTTATGGAAGATTTAGATTTAAATCATAAGTTAATTGAAAATATTGCCATTTTTAAGTTCTTCCCACATTGCACTTTGTTATCTTTAAGTGTTTGATATTCCTCTTAAAGATAATTAGTATCTGAATGTTCAGTTGGATAGAAATCTTAATTATCCCCTGAGTGATTGTCCTGAGAAATCAAAAATAAGAGGAAGAAAAAATGCAATGTAGTCTGAACCTTAATTAGAATCTGACCTGTGTGGAAGTTGTTTATGTATGAGAATGCTCATACTGAGCCATAACCATATCCAAGTTTAATCATTTGACAAAAGGCGAAAATAAAATAAAAATAAATAGAATAAAATGATTCAAAAGTTTTGCTCAAAATTCAAATTCCAATATAATCAAATAATTGAAGTGTTGCTTTGAATTGAGGCCCCCATTTTTGCAGTACTTTTGATTTATTTGTCTGTATTAAGAATTCAATCATCATGTTCAGATTGATCGTGTGGTTTTAATATTGTGTTAATAGGGAAAATGTTCCAAAAGGAAATTTTGAATTTTCTGAGTCATCATATAAAGTTTTGAATAAAGATGTCTGAACTGCATAAAACACGCAAAAACAGCCTATTTTTTCCATTGAAAGTACATGTTTATAGATATATATATATAAAGAATTACCAATCAGTCTGAATTCCAATATGTGGCTAAAAACCGTTCTAAGTTTAAGTAAAATAACAGATCAGACATGGTTAATTTGATAACTCAAATAATTTGAAATTTCCGTCATGGAACAAAATGTTTCCCATTGACACAATTTGAAAATACATGGTTACAATTTAAAAAAATAGTATTTGAACCTACTACCTCTTGTGTAAGAAGCAGAGATGCTAGCACATTGCCACGAAGACACGTGTAACAAAGAGAACATTTAAATTGATGTCATATCATGCTTCAGTGACTTACCAGATCCTATAGAATTCTATAGAATGCATCTTCATAATGAAAAACTTGATTGGCACTGATTTCATACTGAGTTGAATATATTTTGGTGCCGCCACACTGCCAATTTGCTGGAAAGAAATGACATGGACATCTTCCTTCGGCTGTCTTCACTCAGACAGCTTTGCGTTCCGTCATCAACAAAATTTCAAAAAAATTCTTGTCCCTCCCAGATCAAATCCTGGATCCCCTGGTGAGCAGTGTACTAAATTTTGTATATACATTCCAACATTTCACATTTTGTTCACAGAGTGGATGCTGTTATGATTTGTAGTCCTTCAAAAACCCACGAAAAATTTGTTAAAGAATCACTTGCTGCAGGTAAGTGGTCAATGTTTTGTCAGTGAAGTTCTCCAGAAGTAAAAAATCAGCACTTGGAGTGGGTGTTTCTTCTGTACAGGAAAGGCTGTGTTCTGTGAAAAACCATGGGCATTAAACATTCAATCTGTGAAAGACTGTTACGACGCAGCAGAAAAGGCAAAACTACCACTGTTTGTTGCTTTCCAGAGGTACATTTCAAAAATATTACTTTTAAAGTTGCACTATGAATATTTTTCAACCTTTATTAAACACATCTGCTTAGATTTGGTAGTTTGTCCCATTAGTAACAGCAGATTGACATTTTCTGTATCAAACTGAGAACACTTACCACTGAATTCAATTTCACTGACTGAATGATGGAGTTTTTCTCGTAACTGGCTTTAGATTCTACGGATTTTACAGAATCACGAGAGAACTAAAAAAAATCCAGCTGCAAAATATTACCCCCCCCCCCCCAAGAATCAATGTAGCATGACTACATAAGGATCTAAAGGGCTAAGACTTCTAGCAGATAAGGGAATTAGCTCAGATATTAGCATGCAGGACATGAAATTCAGGACAAAGTCAGTGCCTGGGTTCACTTGCCAGTGGTGGTAACACTTTGCTACTGGATTTTTTTAGTTCTCTCGTGATTCTGTAGAATCTACAGAATCCAATGCCAATTACGGAAAACTTGATTGTTTTCAAAGGAGATTTGACCCACAATTAAACAAAATGTGGCACGACATTCGTGAAGGTAAAATTGGACCAGTGAGGTTAGTCCGCTCCACGAGCAGGGATCCTCCAGGAATGACAACTAAAGAATATCTTATTTTATCCGGTAAGATTACTTTGGACTGTCGCTTCTGTACAAGTTTGGTTTTTATTTTTGCATCATGTAAAATGCAAGACAAATATCTGGTTTCGTGTTCAATCTTCCCTTAAATTTGCTATTTCAGGTGGCATCTTTGTGGATAGTGCCGTTCATGACATTGATATGGTAAATTGGCTGGTAGGAGAAGTGCCTGAAACAGTGTACGCTACCGGCTACGCATCTCATCCTCTGTGGCAGGAAGTAGGGGACGTCGACACCAGCGCTGCTCTGTTCACATATCCCAGTGGAGCTATGGCGATGATTGATAACTGTAGAAATGCTCCTGTTGGATATGATCAGAGAGTTGAGGTACAATATCATAATGTCATTTTGCATGAAAATTTATACCAAGTTTGGTAGTTTCAATTTAGCAGTCGCCTAACATGTACGGAGGTTCTTTTCTCAGCTAAAGAAAATAAACACTTTCGTTCGATTTTCGTTTTAGTCATTTGGATCGAAAGGAATGTTACAGTCATACAACCGGAAAGAGATGGATCTAGCCTACAGAACAAGTGAATGTGTAAAGAGAACTCCCATTTTTGCAGATTTCATGCAAAGATATGACATGGCATACGGGTTGGAACTGGAACATTTTCTCAATGTATTGGAAGGTAAAAAAATTAATCCACAAACTTCTCACTTGACAATTCACTTTTCCCAAAAATATTTGAAGACAAAGGCATAATTTTGGCTCTCTGTTTTGAAGAGAAAGAAGAATGTATCGTCACTAGAGAATCAACATTAACTGTGAATCTAGTTGCCGAAGCCTGCACCGAGTCCATGAAAACCAGGAGAATCATTCACTACAAAGATTTTGTCGCAAAGTTTTCTTAGCTTACTACAGTAGATGGTTTAATATTGGATTGTATATTGTGTTGACTTATTGCAGTACAAATAAATGTAACTACAATAGGAAAAGTAATTTTAAATGCTCAAAGCTGTGATAAATCCTGTATCCAAGTTACAGAGAATTCATTGAAAAATTTGGGATTAGTCAATAATTAATTTACAGAAACCCTCACAGGTATGACTGAGAATTTACAGTGAAGGTATCATTGTTTACCACAAGGTCAAGTTGATGGAGAAAACAACTGGCATATGTCAATGGTGGTATTTCCCAGAATAATAGTGACCCCTGAAAATTTAACTTTTGAAGTCGCAACCAATTAAGGTATACAAATTTTGGTGCCAGAGGGAGGATATGTCCAAGAAAGAAGGGGTAGAAATTTATGGTAGATATTTATTAACAAAATAACCATTTACAAAGCAAGAAAAATGGCTTGCATTAGGCTATAATTTCAATTGATATTTCTCAGTGTTGGTGTTGGTATGTTTTATCGAGCCTATATCCATATGTAACATTGAATTTGGAGAACTTTGATCGTTTCGAGAATTTGAATGCTGCTCAGCAACTATGTTTCCCTGTGGAAAGTGTATCACAGTGTGGAACTGAATTCTGAAAATGATCATATGGAATAGTTCTGTCCACTGATAAGTTTCCTTTGTTTGCCTCAGCTTGAGCAAAGCTGAAGTCGACTAATAAGTCTTTGCCACTTGGTTTAGACGCTGCGCTATTATCAGGCATTTCTAATTTTTCCAAAAGATTACCGCTAGATGGAAATTGGTTGCTATTCCCGTGGTCAAAACTTGATTCACCTGTTGGTACGAGTCCTGTTGTAATGTGGGATGTGATATCTGGCTCAGCATCTAATATCTAAAACAAAAGTAATGAAAGACATGCAGTGTTGAAAAGACTAACAAAAGTACACACCAAAGCATATTTTACAGTGTAGAAAAAGATTGAAAATAATGTTCATTATTTGTTAAAAATCTAAAGCTATTATTATCTGTTGAGGCCAGTACAGCACGTGAAATCTTTCTGGATATTAACAAATTTACTCTCTTTGATATTACCTGGGAATTCAAAAGGGCAGATTTTGGATCCGTAGAATCAAAGCATGTTTAAAGTTTCACAATGTACAAAAATGTAATGCCAACTGGGGAATAACCTACATGCTTGGAATCGGGACTGATCCTCAGTGTGGATTCCTCACAACTCTGTGGACTGCCTGCACCCAGCTCTGAGGTGATACCACTGGTGCTTCTGGACAGATTGAGACTGAGCTGAGTATCACTTGCCACGCTATGTACAGTACGAGCTGCAACAAACAAGGCTAGAATAAAAATTCTATTTAAAAATTCAAAATGGTAGTTGCTAAGAAATTAGTTGTTACCGCCCGCATCCGAAAGATGGGGAAGGTAATGTTTTCAGTCTGTCCACGGGGGGGGGGGGGGTACTCAGATCATACACATAGCAAGGGTGGTCTGTGGGGGTCTGGCCAGGAAGGGTACTCAGTCCCACAGCTGGGTACCCCCGCGGGATAGGACAACACAGTGAGCACTTGCTATGCCGCGGGCGGTATGCCCCTTGCGTTCACGTAGGAGGACTTTCTTATTGTGATGGTGCCCACTTTTTACAGCAGTTCTAAGTTATGTGATATAATTCTTCAGTGGAGGCCCGCTAAAATGTGAAATCACATCTGTCCTTACTGATTTCACACTGGGCTCATGAGAGGATGTCGGCCTTTCTGTGATTGACTTGAAAGAAATGATATGGAAAACCTCTTTCGAGACCCTGATGCTGCTGCTGCTGCTAAAAAACCTAATTGATATATCTTGTAACCAGCTAATGTTGTACGTTTTGTAATTGCTTTCTGGATGATTGGTCTCCAAAACAGACAGCATGATACCAATTCAGATGAGCACGGATAAAATAACGGATGCTTACTTCTTCTGACGCATGAATGATTGGATAATCGTCTTGGAGGTCCAGGATTGCAATTAGTATCATCTTGTTTGATATGATTTCTAATGCAAAGTGCACCGACGCAAATTGATAAAACAACACACAGAGCGATACCAACAGGTAGCAAAATGTTCCACGCTGTTTCTGTCCTCATATTCCTGCGTAGAGCTACTAATATGCAAGGAAGAAAGAAAATTAATAGCAGAGACATGTTTACTAATCAATTTTTGTGCCTAAATTGATTAAGCTCTGAAAACTGCTCCATAATGTAAAAATAAGGATAATTTATACGCACAAGCACAGCTACTTTCATCCGACCTATCCCAGCAATGATACACACTGTCGCAGAGTTGATTCTTTAAGACGCACTGATCCTTGCTCAAACACAACTGCTGTCCTTCCGGGCAAACCAACCCTATGGCTGCAGCATCACTATCCCGCATTTGGTCCGTTTCAGTATTTAGGTCAATATTACCTTTAATAATGATAAAAAATGGCACCAGACAACATCAAAAATGCGTGTCAAATACCCATGCCATGATAAATCTGTAGTCTTCGACTCAGCCGAAATAGTAAAAATATTAGGTTGTGAAAGTTTCACCAGGTGGCTCGTTCGCTCCCTTCGCACCCCTTCGCACCGTTTGCACCCTTCGCACCGTTCGCACCCTTTGCACCCTTTGCAATAGATGTTGCCTCTTCAAAGACCAAGTTTATAATTGCCTTCGCACCCTTCACACCGTTCACACCCTTTGCAATAGATGTTGCCTCTTCGAAGACCAAATTGCAAATGACAAGTATTTCACATTGCGTCAGTATTTATAGTCTTTCTGGGGTGCGAAGGGTGCAAAGGGTGCAAATGGTGCAAAGGGTGTGAACGGTGCGAAGGGTGTGAACGGTGCGAAGGGTGCAAATGGTGCAAAGGGTGCAAGGCAATTATAAACTAGGTTTTTGGGTCCCCACTGCACTAGGTCATAAAAAGTTCAATTACAATATATAGTGGTTAGGTGTCCCCACCACCCCCAAGTAGAATCCTCACCCCATGTACACTCACTGAGCCGCAAAAGGCCTTCGTAGGTCCCCACCACGGGCCCAAAATTTCAGGGCAAAAACAGCCAATCAACCACTAAGGTGACTCTAACGAGCCACCAATAATCAAATATCAGATTTATGCATCATTAGTACCTTATGGTTGTAGGAATGATACCAAATAAAATAGTATGAAGCATCTTTAATGATACCTACAATATTATTTAACTTCATTATTATTTAACAAAATAAAAATTACGCTCTCCATTATTTTCGGAACTAAATTTATGAACATTTTTTTTTTGCCCAAACAGGTATAGTATTGAACAAAACGTCTGCTAAATGAACTGACTCCTGTGGACAAAGGCGGAAAGAACGGCTGTTTAATAATAAAAGATAGGAACAATTCAGTAAATATGCTGCTACGACTTTTGCGTGACATATTATCACTGCATGTGCATCAATATGTAGGTAGCAACTAAACACAACATACAATTTCTTCGTGCATAGTCCGGGCCAAATGGAGAGTCAAAAGAGGCTTTCACAAAGAGTCGACCATTAACGGGCTGCATGAATGATCATTGCATAAAATATTTATCTAATCAGCTCAATGACAATGCGTCAGTTAAATGCACCATCAAAGTACGTGCAAATTTGATCGGGAAGTAAAATACGTAATATATATAATCTATAATTTCTTTATTTCCTCCACAGACAGCAAAGATGACAGTCAATTCTACTTTTCTCTTCCTTCTTAATCTTGAAAAAATCGAACGAACTGGTATGGCAATATAAGCTTTAAAGGTTGTCACTTTTAGTCAAGGCTATAAAATACATTGGTAGCGCTCAGATGGCATGAACATTTCCTGAATCGAGGACCCTGACCATAACAAAAACTCGTTCAAGAAGACGTAGAGTCACAGATAATTGAGCTTTCCCTGAATGATTTTCACTGAATTCATTTAATCCAATGACAAAAAAAATCGGAAATCGAAATGATTCAATGAGGTGCAGCAAGTGAACATCTACCACTCAACCTTAATTGACCCTAATTTGTGATTCTCAAGATTCCCTGAATTCAATGGTGACAATGAAAGATCATCTCTATTTAGGAAAAACTCCATCAATCACCCAGGTGGAGTGATTCGGATCCCTGGACACGAGGGTCCATGGGAAGACAATTGAGTTACTAAATGACGACATCATGGTGATTTTCAGACTAAATATGTCATTAATTTCTCTAATGTACAGTTCTTTAAAATAATGGCATCCAGAATCCTTTAACAGAAACTAGCCTAATTTGGATAAAATATATTAAATATCAAAGATCGAAAGATTTTCCTTGGTGGTTCGCCATAAAATGTTTTGTATCAGGTTTGGTGCTTACTAGATATCACAGATAGGCTCCTCGTAAGAAAAATCAGTGTTTCACAACAATTTGCTAAGCAGAAGACTGTTCCTAGATGGTGACGTTCTCTGGGACCTTCACGTCAAGGCTATGTGCTTACTAAAAAAATGTAAAACGTCAAACCTCACTGAACACTTGCTGTATTATCAGTCTGTCTGTTTAACCCAATTGAGCTGTAATCAAGCATGGTCAGTTTGCCAATTGCATGGAAACTTCTGGGGACACTATAAATTTGATAAAACTGTAATACATAGGAGGAGAGTAATCTCATCAAATGTTTTTATCTGCAATATTTTCACATTTAAGACGATGTGTTAAGTTTCCCCATCCAAAATTTGAAGCATTTGGCACTTTGATGATAATTAGACCTATTTTACTGTGCAGTGATTGGTGGAAAGTTAGCAGTTGGAATGGGGTGCATTTCTACATTATGACATAATCAAACCATGTGATACAAGAAAGTCCTCCTGCGTGAACGCAAGAGGCATACCGACCGCGGCGAAGCAAGTCCCCGG
>JBCAUG010029676.1:0-10319 GCA_038406175.1 Haplosyllis leylae
TTATCATTGTAGTTAAGTGGAGGCTTTTGCCCCCTTAAAACACTATTGCTTCAGGGTTTAATTTGCTGTGCTCAAAGAGTTTTATCAAATGTGATTGACTTTATGTACCATATGGGCAATAAACTGTGATATGAAAGAAACTTAAGTATTTGTGGCTCATTCAAAAAGGCATCTCCTGGTCGTGAAAGGATTCCAGGCTGTGCAGCCTGTGACATCTACAGAAACAGAATTGAAGTTAACTGAGTTTGTGGGTTAGTAGACGCTGACAATCATCATCATTTTTATCATTCTCATCTGCCATGAACATCATCGTCACTATCATCATTGCCATTAACATTACAACCAATCATCTTTATCTTCATCCTTTTGTTCCTCACCATCATCCAGTGATATGTCGTACAGAAGATAGTTACAAAGTAGACCAGGAAGAGGGAGCCTCTTCATTCTGACGAACAGATTGTCATATGGATCCAGATGCAGCAGAAATTTTCTGATTGACTTTCTACACAGATGTTTCAGACATATCTCGGATATTGATTCACAAAGCAAGTTTCTCACTTCTTGAGTTGCTTCACCAATGCTTCCGCCAGCAGCGAAAATTATCTTTAAAATTGCAAGTCTGTACTCCTCTTGCCATCCCTTGTGCGTCCCTTTCAGAAGATCGGCGACAGCTGCTTTATGCCTGCTATTACGTGTGTTCACATTGGCTCCCGCAGCAAGAAGTAAACGGAGACATTCTACCCTTTTTTGATATGTACTTGTAAAAGGATGTGCATGTAACAGTTCGTGCAAAACAGAGTTTCTCTCGCCATCAAGAGCATTCACATCGGCTCCCACTTGTAGGAGAATTCTGATACATTCAGGATACCCAGACCTTGCCGCCAATAAGAGCTCGATTTGTCTAGGCCATTGGCGTGGTGTAGTCAGTTGAGCTCCAGACTTCAGGAGCAATTTGATGTACTTAGCACGACCAATCTCAGCTGCCAATGTAAGAGCTGTGTAACCATCGTGGTCTATTATATTCACATCTGCTCCTGCCTTTATCAGGCTTTTCAGACATCTGTCATCACGGCCATTAGACACTGCATCATGAAGTGCTGTGTACCCGCTATTAGTCCTTATGTTCACATCAGCTCCTGCTTTAATTAGAAGTTCAACACATTCATGATGTCCACAAGTTGCTGCATATGTGATAGCTGGTCCACCATCTTCGCCTTGTTTGTTCACATCCGCTCCTGCTTGAATGAGTTTTTCAGTCCATTCGACATTACCTTCGTGTGCCGCAAACAGGAGTGCGAAATGATTACGACGATTCTGAACATTCACATCAGCTCCTGCTCTCAAGAGACGTTCGACAAAATTAAAATTACTGCGCCCTGCTGCAACCAACAGAGCAGTATCACCAGAATGATTCCGAGCATTCACATCAGCTCCTGCCTGGATAAGAATATCCATGCATAGCAATGCATTAGAAAGCGCTGCCTTCATGAGAGCTGTTTCTCCATCACGGTTTTGTTTGTTCACATCAGCCCCTGCTTGTATCAGGACTTGAGCACATTCATAGTGACGACGTTGCGCTGCGTGCATCAAAGGTGTGTAACTGTATTCGTCTTGCTTATTCAGATCAGTTCCTGTTTGTATCAATAATTGACTTTCAATTCGAAGATGATGACCTGTGCGCAAACTTTCTTGAACTAGCTTGTTCACATCAGCTCCAAGAGGAATAAACGTTTTTGCACAATCATAGTGAGCTCGTCTTTTTGCAGTCAGCCATGGTATGGTTCTACAACCAATGTTCACATCAGCTCCTGTTTTCAGCAAAGCTTCCAGACACGCTTGATGCCCTGCTTCTATTGGAGTCAGCAGACAGCTGTTTCTATTGAATGCTACTGAACAGTTTTCACAGGCATTGCCTTGACTTGTTGTACTCAATGCCATTGCCATTGCTGCTGAAACTGAAAATAAACAAAACGATACAAGACTTCACCCGACCTTCATGTAAACGTTTCATTACTGTAGGAGTGGTTTGGGGATGAAGGAATTCTCAGATCAGAAACCCTTTCATCATAATTGTCAACAACTTCTGGTTCGAGGGTTCCCTTTTTCCCTATTATTTGGCCTACTATCATATAAAATGAGAAGAACTGTAAAATGTTATGTCTTGTCGAAAGTGCTCTGCCCAGCCCAGCCAGTCAGAGAGCAGTCACGTGACCCCTCTCAGCCAATCACAGAGCTCCCCATAGTGACCCTTATCTCTCTCACAGAAGATGTATATGAGCTCAATACGAAAATAAGAGAAATAGTTCACACCTTATTTTCTTCAAATACTCACTTTTACGTTTTAATATTATCCCACGCAAGTGATGCAGGATTTGCAAGACAGCTTGCTGGTTCCTTTTGTCAGCAAACGGAAAGAGGAAAGCCAATTCTCAAAAACTTCACAGATTATTTTGTCGTTTTTTTTCCGACGGATGTGCCACGTAGTTTGAGAGACCCGTATGTCTGAGGAAGCAGAGCGTGAAGAATGCCGTGCAACGGTGTTTTGATTTTGTGATGGAAACAATGTCTTAAATTTATAAGCGTGAGACTGATAATTGAGTTTTTCACGATAGGCGTTTCGCTGTCAGATTATCTGACAGATCTTTGCGTCAAAAATTGTCCCTAGTGGGGTTCGAAACCAGGACCTCCGGATCCTGAGGCCTGAGGCCGGATCCTCCAAGCAAGAATCTGTTGGGCAGGAGATTTCTGAAGTGAGTTATGTTTCATGCATCATTTCACATGTTCATTTCTAGAATCAATAGAGCATGACTTTATAAAGGCCATGAAGATTCAGGCAGACAACTGAATGTTGACTAGAGCCCTGGCCTCATGATCTGGAGGTCCTGGTTTCAAATCCCACTGGGGGAAATTTTTGACGAATTTTTTTTTGCTTGTCCCTGTGTTATGATCTGTTAGATAATCTGACAGACGCCTATCGTGAAAAACTCAAATGTTAGAGTTTTCCATAAAGTATACAAATTTGGCAACGTTGCCAACAAATGCTTACACGGGAAACAGCAAAATAAATTCAGCAAACAAAAATGTTTCCAGCGTGGATAGAACCAGGGCATCTTCAGGTTTGCTCTAAAACCGACCTAGCTGAATGAATTTTTGCGCTTCCCAGTGTGAGCCAACGTTGCTAACTTTGCATTACTAGAAAGGAACGTGGAGTCGGCTATCCAATCACATATACTGACACTAATTGCAATGCTATTTTATTCATAGACACCCCGACAGTGCCTGGAAGAACAATGCCCACTGGTCAATTGCGACGCCATATTTCATGTTCATTTCTAGTAATGATATCTATATCACAAGGAAAATTAACATGATTGAATTGAAACTAGAAAAGTATATATATATGGATACCTCACATAAATTTGTGTGAAATTTCAATGAATGAATAGATTAGATATGGCTATTCCGACGGAAAGTCTGATTGGAAGGACGTTAGTAATTTTAATATACAGAGCGACAGCGTTGTCCATTTGCGGATCTGGGGAAAGGATGAAAAATCGTATGTCGATACCATTCCCCACCTATTCTCCGACTACCCCCTCCCCACACACATACAGACGTGCACAAACTTATGTATTTGTCCCTATTGTCAACACTTGAAAATCGATCCAGGAGCCTTTTTCTAGCTGGAACGATGATGCAGCGGCACGAACACGGCAAAAAATGCGGTTAAAACGCTTTTCAATTGGGTTTTTACGACAAGCAAATCATAAAAATCTGTCAGATCTGACAGAGAATATATGCAATTTTTATGAAATACTAGAGTTCAAATTTTGCAGTTCAGGATTTTTAAGATTGCCGAACCTTGCTAGAATCTGTGTACTTACAATATCACGCAGCAGAAATCCCCTTCTAGATCTGTCAGATCGGACCTGACAGAATTGCGTGTAGTATAAAACTAGATTGCAAATTGAAAAATAGTATTTCAATCGGTGTTTTTTAACCTTAAAATTTATGTTTCACGATCAATGCCGTTGCCTTCGTTATCAGTGATATTAGTTATGATAGCAGTCATTTGATCTTGATACTATTTCACATGAAGATAATATCACAGATTGGAGAATATTTTACATGCACAGGTTGTGTGAGCACTAGTAGTTCTATATACCATTTGCACCGACAGTTGTGTACTTCTGCCGCCAACAGGAGTTCTGTTTGTCCAGGCCACTCAGACTCCAGCAGCAATTTTAGGTATTTGTCGTGATCCATCCCAGCTGTCATTGTAATAGGTGTGACCACTGTGGTTCACTAAATTCACATCTGCTCCTGCCTTTATCAGGGATTCCACACATCTGTCATACCAACCGATAAAAATTGCAATTTGAAGAGCTGATATCATTCAGATTCACATCAGTTCCTACTTGAATTGGAAGTTCAACACATTTATAATGTTCACAGGTTGTCGCCTCCGAGAGAGCTGTTCCACCACCTTCGCATTGCTTGTTCATATCAGCTCCTGCTTGGATGAGTTTTTCAGTCCATTCAACTCTACCTGTGAGTAAAGCAAACAGGAGTGCGAATATAATGGTTCTGAACATTCCCATCAGCTCCCGCTCTCAAGATGCATTCAGCACAATCAAAATAACTACGCCCAGCTGCTACCAGCAGCGCAGTATCGCCAAGAACATTATGTGTGTTCACATCAGCTCCTGCCTGCATAAGATCATAAACGCACCGCAATGCACTACACTTCGCAGCAACCATGAGTGGTGTTTCCCCATCAGTTGATGTTCACATCAGCTCCTGCTTTGAGAAAAGCTCACTCATCATGTCCCAGTCAGTAAACAACTGATTGTGTCGAATGCTGCAGCACAAATTCAACAATGCATTATCTTGACTTATTACCATCCGCGTATGTCAGGTCTGTCTGTCTGTCTGTTCTGGCCATAACGTTTGAACCACTCTGGCTAGGAATTTCATTTTTGGTATACAGATACATCTTAACCTTATCTGGGTAAAGTTTGAGTATCAAAGTCATTTAGTCCAGGTCCAATTTAAAAATTACATATTTTGCCTAATTTTTACTTCTATATGTTTGTATTTTATTAACACCTACTAAAAAAGTCAAGGACATTTAAAGTCTCCATTAGGAATTGAACTAGTTTTCTTTGTTGTAAATAAATGGATTTAGAAATGTGTTTTCTACTTGTTCAATCACAAATTCATCAAGACAGGCATCGTCTATTTGGCGGACAAACTGAAGTTTGTTTCATGCACCGTTTCACAATTTGAAAAAACTATTAAAGCATGTCTGTCGTAAAGTGTAAAATTTGATCTTATCGTGAAAAACTCGAATGATGTAAAGCAGTATCTCCTCAAGATAAGACAGCTTTCTCCTGGCTGTAATCATTATAGAAAAATCTGAACAAATACGGATTTTCTTTAGATGTAGAGCGCCATGTAGGTCACATCCTTTTTGTGATGGTTGTTGTAACCACTGTCGGTAGAGACAACTCCACTTTTTTGGATTAGTTAAGAGCCAAGTAAACATTTCTTTTGACACTGTACGCCCACTGGCAGATGAGGAGCAGATTTAATCCACTTTCCCCGAAACCTATCTTTTTTGTTATTTCCCAGAGGGGGCAGCAACCCCTGGGGGGCGCCAACCGAAAACTGCAGGAAAATAAAGAAATTGTACCTGCCCCTACCCCAGATCCACCAATGGGCATGGGGTCCATGGCCCCACTTACGGTCCCAGAAGCTGTATAATTTTTTACTTCAAAATATGTATCTCCTACTTTTCTGAGCATCCTTTGATGAAACTTTGAAATAATTTTATTTTATATATTTATTAATTCTTGGATAAATTTTTAGGTAATCATGCACGTGTGGATACTGAGAGTGTTTTAAGGTCCCGGCCCTCCCCCTAAGTTATCCTACCAGCCACACAATATTTCAGCATTTATGTCAATTTTTTCTAGCCTAATTTTGCTTGCCATGTCTTTTTAACTAACCCAACAAAATGACATAACTTTTCATCATGAGTAAAATAACATACATGTGCAAAGTGTGTAATAAAATAAAATATCTTAAATTGATTGAGTGGGGGATCCAGGATGCAGGGAAGGGTTCGCCAACCTAACTATTTGGCCAATCCCCTCCCCCCCCCCCGGAGCTGCAAAGAAATGAATAAAAAAATTGACCTTTATTTTTGGAAACTTTCGTAAAAATCCAACGATATTTTGGTCCGTTTAGGATGGACACGCCCCCTCCGCCCAATCACCCGTCATGAATCTCCCAGTGGCTTACCGACTTTTTGTCTTGGCTACGATTTTAACAGCCGTGAGCGAGAACAACCCAGATTTTACCTGCGGCGGCAGAGTCGTCAGGCAATAAGAATTTGTAATAATTACGAGCAAATTGTGTGAACGGGTTTATTCAGGATAATGATTACAAATGTTGTACGTGGAGGAAGGACATGAATATTTTCGCACATGTCTAATTTGTCTTCACGAAGACAGCAGAACCACCTTGAAGGAACATCACCAGGTTTGGACTGTAGCGTCTGACATTACGAAGATATCAGTACAGGTTGGACACGGTTAATTCGAACTGATTCGTCGGCAGGGTTTTCCTTCGAAATAGGAGGAATTCAAATTAACAGTGCAATTTAACATTAAATAAGAAAAGAATGTGTGGGGAAATAATTTGAATTAAGTGGAACTTCGAATTAACCGTTTTCGAATTAACCGTGCCCAACCTGTACCAGCTCAAATCAGTTCAAACTGATTTGCCAAATCACCTAGTATAAATTCCATCAAATCAGTCAATTCTGACACATTGTCAGAAATTACGTATGAAAATTAAGTAGTCAGAACCACTGATAGGACATCCATCAGATTTTTTCTTTTTTGTCAATTTCAACCTACTTTCAAAAGATGGCCTTGAGTAAAAAAACTAAAATGCCTGTAGACATGACAAAGATTCAGAATTTACAGATTTCTCCGATTTAGTCCAAAATTGCTGATGTTTCTTTTGAGTGAGAGAGCGATATACATCAAAAAAATGGAATGTTGACATTGGAACACAATTACATGAAAATGAGAAAATGCAGTGCGTGCAAGGCGAGTTAATGTCTGGAAAGGTGATGGTATCTGATGTTGTTTCACATTCGCACAAACAGCAATGTTCCTAATAAATATGCAAACCATTGGTGGATCCAAGGGTAAAAACGGTACAATTTTTTCTAGCATTTTTATGGGGCTTTCGGGGAAAATTTGCCAAAATATTAGGGTCGCGCCCAGACTTCTGTCTTTTGCGCCCTGGACCCTGGATCCGCCACTGCGGTGCCGGAGGGAAAACTCTGGATGCGCCAATGGTTTGAAAATAAGTTGATGAGTCTATCCCTTGAGTCCCATTGATTTCCAGATGAATCTGAATCCGGCTGTTACAGTCTCTGGGAAGAATGTGTACAAAGCTGTCACCACACGTGTCTCTAACCATGGATAGTACAGATGACTAGCACGTGTGGCTCCAGCTTCTATTATCGCTCGGGCTGTGCTGGATGGATCAGCCGGCTTTACCAAGCTCAGCAGCCGGTTACTCCCGAAACCCTCAACCGCCTTCACTGACTGAGTTCCTGAAAACAGTAAATACAAAACGTCGTCCAAAATATTTCCAAAAATGTTTGTTGTCAAAACAGAAATGATGCAACAAGCTACGTATCCAGGGTGATGGCAAAGGACCATGATGGCCACCCAAATTTGTGTTTCTTACCCTCCCCCCACCTTCTCCCCACCCTTTTAGCAAGCATCTGTATTGGGTCCTTTGCAAAAAAAAACTTCCCTCAATGAGCTTCATAAGGCGAGGTCCTTTTTTGAAAGAAAATGCGCAAATGAATTTTCTATCTTATTCTAAGGATAATTGAATAAAAAGATGATAAACCATTGATCTCTTTCTCAGTGTTCACAGCAAATCTTTATTTCACTCACCTATAAATCACAGTGTGCAGATGGTGATAGATACATCTTTGTTTCATTCACCTATGAAACCCAGTGTGCAGATGATGATAGATACATTTTTGTTTCACTCATCTATGAAACCCAGTGTGCAGATGGTGATAGATACATTTTTGTTTCACTCACCTATGAAACCCAGTGTGCAGATGGTGATAGGTACATTTTTGTTTCACTCACCTATAAATCCCAGTGTGCAGATGGTGACAGATACATCTTTGTTTCACTCACCTATGAAACCCAGTGTGCAGATGGTGATAGATACATCTTTGTTTCACTCACCTATAAATCCCAGTGTACAGATGGTGATAGATACATCTTTGTTTCACTCACCTATAAATCCCAGTGTGCAGATGGCAATAGATACATCTTTGTTTCACTCACCTATGAATCCCAGTGTGCAGATGGTGATAAATACATCTTTGTTTCACTCACCTATGAATCCCAGTGTGCAGATGGTGATAGATACATCTTTGTTTCACTCACCTATGAATCCCAGTGTTCAGATGGTGATAGATACATCTTTGTTACACTCACCTATGAATCCCAGTGTGCAGATGGTGATAGATACATCTTTGTTTGCTATGATGAACTCTTCTCTCAGGGAACCGAAGAATCCCTCGAGTGCGTGCTTACTGGAGGAGTAGCTCGTCATGTACGGGTTCGGTATTTTAGCTGAAATAATTTCAAAGACAGTTTTAATAGATCTATTTAGAAAAATAAAAAGAGAAATAGGGCTGACACCGTCCCCCCATTACTTGCCAAATTGTCCTTTCATTTTTGTTTTTAATGGAATATATCTATTTCAAATGTAACTTAAGAAGAGAGGAATGTTGTTTTAATACTTCAAGATCAGTGTTCAAAATTCACTTCTTTTTGATATACTGTATAAATATAGCAGAGTTGTGTATTTTTCCAAATCTTTGTGCAAACTATTTATTTGCATTTTCAGTAGTTGAAACTACCGACCAGTGAGGTCACTACAATGATACTGTTGTATTTTTATGTATCCTGCCACCTACCGACCAGTGAGCTCACTACAATGATACTGTAGTATTTTTATGTATCCTGCCACCTACCGACCAGTGAGGTCACTACAATTATACTGTAGTATTTTTATGAATCCTGCAGCCTACCGACTAGTGAGCTCAGCACGATTGCTACAGTATTGTTATAAATCCTGCCACCTACCGACCAGTGAGCTCACTACAATAATACTTCCGCTGTTTTTCTCCAGGATCGGAAGAGTGTTGGTAGCTGCCGTGATGTAAGCGTAGAAGTTGACGAACATGACGTCGGAGATGAGTTCGTAGTCTCGGTCCGTTCCTCCCCAGGGACTCAGTCCTGTCTGGTAGATGTGGTTCAGCACTAGTATATCTATTCCTCCGAGCTTCTCCTCAGCAAACTAACAAAAATAAATCAGTTAGGGAAAGTTTCACCAGGTGGCGCGCACCTTGTGCGCCTCTCACAGTCCTCATACCTCATACACCTCTTGCATCCTTGTGCCTCTTGCATTCCACACACCTCTTGCACCCCTTGCACCTCTCACAGTCTTGCACTTCTTGCACCCCTCACACCTCTTGCACCCTTGCACCTTTCACATTCTTTGCACCCTTGCACCTCTTGCAGCACCCACACCTTTTGCAGTCATTGCACCATTGAACCTCTTGGACCTCTCACAGCCCTCGTTCCCCTCATACCTTACATCTTCTGCACCTCACACACTCCTTGCACCCTTTCACCTCTTGGACCTCTCACAACCCTCGCACCTCCTTGCATCTTTTGCACCTCTCACACCCCTTGTACTTCTCAGAACCCTCGAGGCCTTGCACCCTTTGCACCCAGTGCAAGGCTTCACACCGCTTACACCCAGTGCAGGGCGTTACACCCATGCAAGGCATTGCAATCCTTTGCATCTGGTGCAAGGTCTTGCACCCCTTGTATCCAGTGTGAGGCCTCATGCCCCTTGCACTCATGCAACGCCTTGGTGAGGGAGATGGATGAGATGTGGGCGTTGTTTTAAACAATCTTTTCTATTTCTAAATGGGCTATTTGATGCTTTAGACTTTGATATTTAATATCTGGTAAAACGCTTTACCAGGCAACAAAGTTCTGTCACTGAAATTTAATGAGAATAAGAAAGTCCTCCTGCGTGAACGCAAGAGGCATACCGCCCGCTGCATAGCTGACATATCCCCGGGAAATTCTGTCCCCCAAAAAAATTATCAAAAGAAAAAAAATTTTAAAAAATTTTCAAAAATTGTTTTGGGGGGCAGGGTTACTCGGCCTGAGTACCCTCCCCCTGCT
>JBCAUG010029687.1:0-10319 GCA_038406175.1 Haplosyllis leylae
ACAATTTTACATACAAGTATTTATTAATTCTCAGACATTTTTGTGTAATAATGTATGAAAAATACTTTACTTCAATCCTTACAGACAAGATAAGTTATGGCTTGAGTTGATATAATGTAGAGGTTAGCACATAAGCAGATGGAATGATGAGTTGAGTGAATCTAGGAGAATGTGAAAGCAATATTTATGCTGAGCGAAGCAAGGCTGGAAATTTTTTTGAAAAAATTTAGGGGCCTAAAATTCATAGTTTAGCTCTTAAACTGTATACTTGGGCCTCCAAATCTGGGGGTCAGGGGGGCCCGGGCCGCCCCTGGATCTGCTAGTGTATTGGCATGTTTAAAATAGTTAAAAAATCCAAGGAGTGTAACAATTACACATGCTGGCCCGCGAACATGTTATGTAAACATTCTATCATCCTGAGATGCATGGCAAATTATAATATTATATTAGCGGTAACCAGTGGTACAGGCTATTAAGGGCTCCTTTTAAGGCCCTCATTTTCATACTCAATATGATTGGTAGCTCCCCCTCACCTCATTCCAAATGCTAAATTTCAAGCAATGAGAATACAAAAAAAACTAGGTCTCATTATCATAAAAGTGCCAAAGGCTCCCCTCCACCATTTCCCAAGAAGTTAAGTAACCAATAGCTGACTCTAACGAGCCAGAAATTATACAAATCAAAGACTTTATGTGGCATAAATCATCAAAGGGAAAGACTTTAGAAGAGGAATATTCACAATAAATTTCATTTTTTTTATGCACATAAGAGTATCTGCTGCAAATATCATTGTAATACAAGCACGAATATCATTGTGAGCGAATATCATTTTCGCGCATGTCATATGCAGAACAGAGAACAGAGGTCGAAGACGAAGACCCCCCCCCCCCACCGAAAAATTTTTTTTTTTATTTTTTTAATATTTTTTGGGGGACATAAGTCCTCGGGATAGGTTTGTTACGTCGCGGGTGGTATACTGACTTTCTTTTTTGAAAGATTGTTTTGCATGACTTACTGTCATTTCCAGCATTAGTAAATCACTCAAACGCTTTACTTCGTGGGGTTTGTTTAGTAGAGCTGCTTCTCGCTTCTTGTATTCCTTTTGATCTTCTTTCAATTTCTTGATAAAGGTTGCTTTGTTTTTCTTTTCCTTTTTGGCAAAGCTAAAACAAAGAAAGTTTTAAAAATGACAATAAGCACGTTTTGGGGAACGAATGTGTTCAATTACAATGCGTACACAAACAAATCGAACATTTCATGACTGAAAATAAAAGTCTGACCTTTCATATTTCTTTTCGATTTCCTGAACATGCTTGTAGGAATCACGCATTAGATCACGGTAAGTAGGTGTATCAAGGGGAGGTAGGTTTTGCATCTGAGTTCTTTGCACTCTGAAGTTGATACCTGCATCTGTCTCCAGCCGTCTCATGCGCAAGAAATGCGCGACTAGAGGGCTTTGACCATAAATGTTAAACGCTCCTCTCACGAAATCTGGCCCTCGTCCAATGGGATGAGACTGATAAATAAAATGCTTTACTGATTTAAAAATGAAACAGCCAACGTCTTCGCAATGGGTTTTCTGAATCACATGAAGTCACGAAGTTATAGATCTACTGCGACGTTGCATGTCATGGGAGAGAGTTTTGCATCACTGGATCTGTGGAGTTCCGCTTCAAGGCCAAAATTGTCTCGATTTCAGGCGTTTTTATAAATTTTGGAGAATCCTAGATCCGCCTCTTTTTTGTGAACAGAAACTTTCACTTTATCACCAACAAGACCACCACCACCCAATCTCTCGATTTTTTTATTCTAGAGACAAAACTCAATTCATGGCATAGAAAAGTTCACATTGGTGAATTACTACATCAACAAAATTGTGCATGACAAACATCTGTAAACGCAAACAAATAGCAATTTTTACAACTCGGCCGATTTCAATTAGGCTACATTTACACGTTAGTCTTTAAACAGTCTCCAATTCGCATCGATCGAGCTACATAGTCGCTTTAAACAAACTTTTTACCTCTTTTTCGGTTTTCTTTTGAGTTTTCATCAAACTGATATAAGACTTCACATGTTCATTAGATGTTCTCGAAGTTTTTCCTTGTGCATTCATCATGTTGACATCATCATTTTCTTCGAATTCTCTGATAGGCGTAAGTGAATCTACTGCATCGTCTCTCGTTATTTCCTGACGTGATGTTTTCTTATTTGATGTAATGTGATTGGTACCTTTGGAGTTTGCGCAGTCTTGATTTGAGGCCACATCATCCTCTGAACATTCTTGTGCTTCTGCAACCTGAGAAAGTTCAGTGTGCTCGTCTACGCATTCAATACAAAGTGATTGTAAAATAGGTTATTACTAAAGTCAAAATTAGACATCAAAACGTTTCCCATACTTTTTGAATATCTATCATAGTTGAGCTAGATATCTTGGTACTAGCAAATTTACTCCCTCGTCTGTTTATCATGCTCTTCCTTTTCCCTGTTTTACTGGATCCGTAGGATGACATCGAGCCAATCTGGTTGAGAGTGGATTGAGAACCTGTCGTCTGACTGTAAGCTGTTCCCGTCTCCACCACATCAAAGTTAATCAATGATGAAGCTGCATGAAAAAAGGTCCCAAAATGAGAGCTGTAAAACATAATTCCTAATGAAAACAAAATGGATGCAAACCTTTCGTAAATAATAAAGCAATCTCAAAGATTGTGTACAAAAGCGAAGCTGTTGATTGAGTAATTAAAATTTGCTCATGTGCAATTCTGAAACTGAATCTTGGGAGTTTATCAGATTTGTTAAACCATGCACATGAAGCCATTTAAAATATCTATGAACAAATGTAATTGAATTGGAATACCAGAAAAAATACAAATCACCTTTGCGATGAATAGCTCCTACAACACACAGAAAAGAGAAGAGTAAATTGCCTTGAAAGAAACTTACCTCATGTTACTAAATATCAAAGGAAAGAAAACAAAGTTTTGATTTATTTCGCACATTTTACATTCGTATATGTTTTGCCAAAAGGACAGCAGGAAACCTTTGAATCAACAAAAAATCTTTACCACTTGTTCATCAGTGCACATACTGAATAGTCATTGTTTCCTGTTTGACAACTTGTTTCTACACTAGTTAATGTCATTAATAAGTAGCTTACTTTTCTTGTCAGCATTTTTGGCTTGGTTCATAATTTCTTCGCGCATTTTTATGTGAGGAGGTTCCAATCTAGATAAATTCCATTTCAACCATATTCTTGGCTGAGGTTTCAAACCTACGTTTAAATAACAAATGGTGGTTTATGAAAAAATACATTTTTGTTCCTTAACAAAACGACATATATAGTCATTATAAATGGCAATATTTCATAAAGCAAAGGAGAAATGTAAAATTAGGTTATTCAACCAAATCATATATTTTATATCTTTGAAAAGCCCACCGACAACTGGATGAAATACATTTGTTCCGATAGGGGTTTACTTTACATACAGTGGATGGACTGATCGTGGAAAAAAAGGATCAAAGTATATGTACCTGTAATCCATTCAAATACTAAGTTTACTAAGTCCTCTTTAAAATGTTCGCCAAACTGGCGGTACGAATCTGGAAATGACTCGCAGAAGCAAGTGTACACTCCTTGCGCTAGTAGGCTAGGGTATTCCTTGGCATGAAAAAATACTGAGTAATTACATTTGATCCTATCTATTTTTCGACAGAAATACAGTGTCATGCGGTAAAACGAAAAGAAAGTTACCTTCAGAAATGTTTCTCTGTATCGAGGGTGGTTTGCATACGTAAGCAGTTTTATGTAATTGTGCGCTACGCGATTGAATAATTTTATTTGATAATGTGATGTTTTTTGATATTTGTCAAGGAAATACCACCAAAATGTATCCTGAAATGGAAATGATACCAACTTAGGAAACAAAGGAGTTCAAAAAAGTATGACGGACAAACGTATCAAACTAAGTATTATGAACACTAAAGAAAGACCGATGATTTTATTTTTTGAATAATTTTACCTGCAATATTGCTTGAGCCATCTGAGAATAAAATAGTCTTTCAAATTCAGGCAGGTACTGCGGTTTGTTTTTCAACTTCGATTGTGCATTGGCTACTTTACTCAATATTTGCGTTGCAGAGACACCATGAGGTAATGGTGTCAACTCTGATGGGTCATACCCAGGATATTGATGTAACTAGCAAAAAATCACAATAAGATGTTATTAGGGTTTTTTGTGCCTGATTTGCATCCACTTTCGCTCTGATATCAAACTGTTTGATGGTACTTGTTGACGGTGACCGTCACGGTAATGGTTATGTAACACCCATTGTTTATTGTTTGTAAATTATGCAAATTATTGTTGAGCTGACCAATCAGTCTCTGTAAAATCTGTGTAATGGGTGTGGACTTTGACAAGGAAACCGCTGATAGGTAGAACCAAAATCCTGTTTGCTCATTGTAATGTTTACAAACATTGGTTGTTACATAACCATCAACGTGACGGTCACCATCAACAAGTAACACCATTGGGCTTCAAAGGTGGATTAACCAATAGGATAATTTAAATCCAATTTTAATTGATGCTCATTGGTCAACTTGTCTTCCGCCTCACCGTCAACAAGCACCATCAATTATCATATCGGTCAATTCACCTTCCGCTTCACCGTCATCATTGGTCAACTTCAGTTTTACCGTCAACAAATACCGACAATGGGTGTTACATAACCATCACCGTGACGGTCACCAACGAGTACCATCGATCCTTGTGAGACCTTTCATCGCCTCAAAGTGCAACGTAACCATTAACAATCCCAAAACTTGTTTTATCGCCCAGTCCAAAATTGGTTGCACATAAAATTGTACATCAATATCTGCTTAATTTCTGCTAGAAAAACTCCTTACCTGTTTCAAATTTCATGACTGTAACTTATAATACGCTACTTACACCAAAACTAAAAAATAAACAAATTTTCTTCTTGGAGATCACAAACATAGATAAAACCACAAGTCTTGTAAAGTACGCGTAACTTTTCCTTGAACGCACATTCACTGGTTGATGGTACTTGTTGACGGCCTGGCCTACGGTAACGGTGGCATCCGTTTTAAATGCTAACGATGCAAAGCCATTTAAACCGGATGCTACCGTTACGGCTACCGTATGGCTGACCGTCAACAAGTACAATCGTTCCAAAATGTAAAGTCAAAATTCCTAACTTTTCATAGCAGCCTCTTCACTTTTCAATACAATTACAATTATTTTCGCATTTCTGTTCTACCTTAGCCACTCATCAAGGAGCCCACTTTACATCATCCATTGTCGGTGATGGTACTTGTAGACGGTGAAGCGGAAGACAAGTTGACCAAACAGCATCAATTAAAATTTAATTGGTGGCTTGTTAGAGTCACCTTAGTGGTTGGTTTGGTCTTTTTGCCCCAATTTTTTGGGTCCGTGGTGGGACCTACGAATACCATTTGCCGCTCTGTGAGGGAATTTAGAGGGGTTGTTGGTTGTACCTGCAGGTGGGTGCGGGGGGGGGGTGAACACCTCAACACTATATTATGCAATTGAAGAAATTTGTTAACTTTTTGTGACCTAGTGTGGTATGGACACAAAAACCTAGTTTAGACTACCCTTGCACCCCTTACACCTGCCCTCACACCTCTTTCACCTGCCCTTGTACCCCTCACATCCCTTGCACACAGGTGCAAGGGGTGTGAGGGCAGGTGCAATGGTTATGAGGGAGGTGAGCGGTGCGAGGGATGTGATAGGTGCAAGGGGTATAAGGGCAGGTGCAATGGTTGCGAGGGGTGTGAGAGGTGCAAGGGCCTGTGTAAGAGTTGCGAGGGGTGTGAGGGGTGTAAGGGCAGGTGCAAGGGTTGCGAGAGATACAAGGGCAGATGCAAGGGGTGCAAGAGGTGTGAGCCACCTGACGAAACTTTTTCACTACCTAATACTATCCTATTAGCCAATATATCTTCCGCTTCATCATCCAATGTACTTGTTAACGGTCAGCCGTGTGGTAACCGTAATGGTAGCATCTGGTCTAAATGCTATGCATCATTAGCATCAGCATGTGCCATCATTGAGTTTAAATTATCCTATTGGCCATTTCACCTTCCAATTCACAATCAACCATCATATTTTTGTCTCATTTGCAAATACACCCCCCGCTCCCACACCACCACCATCACAAACATACAAGGATGGTACTTGTTGACGGTAAATTGGAATACAAGTAGACCGATCAGCGTCAATTAAAATTGGGTTTTAATTAAATTAAAAACCTACTGGCCAATCCTTCCGGTTCCTCGCCAACAAGTACCTTCAAAGTCAATAGCAATGTGCAGGTTTGTTATGATTAAGGGCATTCATCAGAGACATTCTAGTACTGGAGATGCAGACACGTATAACAAAATTATTTGATCAAAAAAAGTTCCAATATAACAAGATTACAAAGCAGTAAAAGAGCCATTTCATTCCATTGATTTACTCAAACCAATATTCACAGAAATTTCCTTCCATTACCGACAGCATGTCATAATTCTACGTTCTGTTGGCATGTCACTATATGTCCAATGATTTCTCTTATTCAACTAATCTCTATCACAGAAAGTCTGCACCGTTTTCTCGAAGGGAAACATTTTTACCGCCCGCGTACGTAATACGACGGGAGGTTGTTTTCACAGGTGTCTGTCTGTTAACGGGGGGGTACCCCCCATGGCCAGGGATAGGGTCCCCCTGGCCCGGGATGGGGTACCCCCCTGGCTAGGGTTCGGGTACAGCCCCCAGCTAGGGTTGGTACCACCCTGCTAGGGTTGGGGTACACTCCCCCCCCCCCCCACCCCAAGATAGCAGAGTGAGCGGTATGCCTCTTGCGTTCACGCAGGAGGAATTTCTTTTCAAATTATGAAAATATTGTTTTCTACACAGAAGCAAAAATTTTTCAATGAATTATCGCATTACAAATTGGCTTTAAAATGGATCAAAATTAGAAGTGCTGAATATTACGAACACGACAGCTCGTAAATGAACCATTACTTGGAACAGTCATACTCTGACCTTGTCGTCATACTTTGGTAATCAATGTCGTGTTTTTATCTGCAGGCACATGTACATTTATGTAGCTTCATATGTTCATCTGTTTCTGATATATCGTGCAGAATCCAACATCCATCAACATATGGTGAAGTAATATGACTTCACAGTGCATACAGTAAAGAATCCACTAATTCTTGTATCTCATGATGCACAAACTATCTGATCTCTACGCCTAATCGTTCAGTCGCGGTATTCTCTATCTGACGGTGGATAACGTTCACCTCCTCTTGGGTGAACACCTTGTCCATGTGCCGATAGACGATACGATAGCAGTGACTCGTGGTCCCGCGCTTCGGGTGAACAAAGTCATCAATAAGGGTGACCTACAAAATAATTGCTCGATCGAGTAAAAAGCTCCATTCTTATCAAATTTATGCTATCGTTCGGATTTCTGGGCATTTGGGTTAAAAGTAAGTTCTTAACTTTCCAATCACCACAAGCGCTGTCCTCGGAAACTTACGATTCCAAGTTTTGAAGTTGTAAAACACATTAAACCAAGTTCCGACCAAGACAGAATGGACAGAAGACTAATAAAAGAAACTGTGCCACTTCCAAAATATTATTCATTACCAAAAATACCATGGTAGATAATACACCCTAAATGCTGTCTCCATTTATTCCACTTTCGTGAAACTGGAAGTTTGTGTGGATACTTTAACCATTTTTTTTCACAAAATAAAATCCAACCAAGTAGTTGGTCGGAAACTTATTAAAACTAGGATACTTCCGTGTTGAAACCCTCATTTACCTTTGTATGTTTTGAAACACACACACACACACACGCTCCATTCTCATCCCCACGCCACATTGCATGACTTGCGTACCTGTTCTATGACGTCACCACCAACACTACGCACTAGGTCGTAGAAATCGTTCGAGGAGTAGTCACGTGGTATCCAGAACGAGATGTCGTTTATACACGGCGGACACTTACTGAACGGCTGCAACGTAAACAATGTATACGCTTTGACCACAACTGACTTCTGTGTTATGATATGACAGTGTTTAATAGGTAAATAGGCTGAGATACGTCAGTCCTTTCTAAAGCATAAATTTAGCAATATAAAACATCAAAACTGTTACTAAGTAATTGTTCGTGGTACATTTACCGTACACAACAGCGATACAAGACGAACTTCTCTCTATTCTAATTACTCTTGCCTCCAAAATCATGCATCATTCCAATAAATTGATCGCAATACCTTGAATTTAACTTTCGTGTTGGGCAGAACCTTGAACTGGTTGATGAAGGCAGGGTCTTCACTCCACAGAAGCCGGATATCCGGTATATCGTACAGCTTCATAGCGAGACGATCCAACCCAGAGCCAAAAGCCCATCCCACCTTGGTATGCGCGCCAGCTGAAGCACAAGAAAGAGTTGCGATGTAATACATCTTTATTGGAGCTCAAAGACCTATGGAGGAATGTAGGAAATTTTCCCTTGGGAATCATATATTTCTGTGTTTTAAGTAAAAATGTGTGGGTTTGTGTAACAGGCTCTCGGGAATCAAATGAGACCTTGCAGAAAATGAATGAGACATACACTTACTACTGTTCAAAATTCTCTGTTCAATGATTCCAGACCCCAGGATTTCCAACCATTCGCCCTGATACTTAATCTCTAACTCCCATGAGGGATGGGTGAAGGGAAAAGTAACGTCATCCACCCATCTGTATTCCACGTCTAAAATCAAACGTACCAACATCAAATGACATGTCGTCTGAGGTGGTCTTAAAGTACAAGTAGCTCGTGAAACGAGACAAGTGACGTTTGGCGTCAACATGACGAGTTGAAACATTTCCATGAAAATCATTGCCACTTGAATAATTTTGGTATGTTTCTGGAACAGGACTTTTGCAAAAGAAACATAGTCATAAATATGGTTCATTTCAATGCTTTCGATAAGTCATTTCCCAATCTTTTGCTCTCCACTTTGACTGCTTATCATCAGTGATACCATACTTAGTTATGATTCAGCATTTTCACATACAAATCGTTTTTTGTGTCGAGAGTACCGAAGTTTTGCGATCTATTTTCGAGCACTGGCAACGTCACTAAATCCTCAAAGTTAATAAATCCTCAAAAACTACCAAAAAAGGCAACTTGAACGAAAATACCTGTTCCAAACAGTTCCATGGTGAGTGAGAGTAAAGCTGTTTTTAGGTCGTGCTCCAGCAGCTTAGACGCCTCCATCGTGTGCTGCTCTTGCTTCTCTGGCGTTCGTTTTCCTCTCTCAAGGATCGTCAAGTCTCGTGGATCGTTCACTTTGCTAAACAACTGAAAAGTAGCGTTTACCATGTATTCAGGTTTCCCAGTAGATTCAATGACTTTCCTGTCGCTTTCCCTATTTTCCAAGAACAGTGCATACTCTGTTTATGCATTAATCTTCTAACATCAAATGGTTTTTATGTCTTCATAAAAGATAACAACTCATTATACGTGTCCCAAATCTAATGCTTCATTTCTCGTTTGTTCCTTTTAAATATTTGCAACTACCCGCACTTGCTACATGAGACCTTAAATGACACACCAAGTCACACAGCAAAATAATGTGCGTTGACGCAAGGATCAAAGGAACGTTAATATTTTAACCTCTCTAGCACCCCAAAGTTAAATTAAGATTCACCTCATGCTGCGAGAAGAGTTTAACACCTTCACACTGGTGGAACACTGGATAGTGACTCGAGTCTATGGAATCTCGTCTGTAGACATCACCGAACACCAGGAACGAGTTGAATCCCATCTTGATGATCTCCTCCTGATGTGCAGACGTATGCGCACGCAGTAAATGTGTGGAGTTGATGTAATATGTATCTCTGGGAGACCTACTCACGTGATCTGGATCACAATTTGGTAGAAAATCGTCATGTTTATAAAAATAGTTGTAATTACTCTACATGACATTACTGTCAAAACTAAGGTTCCTTTGGGATTTTGTTTCAAGTTATTTTTGCGCGCCTGTCAATTTAATTTAAAATTTGATGCGAATTGCGTTATCATATGCGAGCCGGTGGACAGGAGTTTGGGAAAAGCAAAACAGGTTAACTTATTTGTAGCTTAAGGGTGGCAAATAAATTTACTTAGTTCAACACGTACAATCAATCAATCATTGCCAGACATTTGACACTAGTGGATCCAAATCCCCAGATTTGGAGGCCCCAGTATACAGTTTAAGAGCTAAACTATGAATTTTAGGGCCCTAAATTTATATTTTTTCC
>JBCAUG010029698.1:0-10318 GCA_038406175.1 Haplosyllis leylae
GATTTTGGCGGGAAAGTCTGAGGAGATCTCTGAGGTACGGAAAGTCACTCTTTGGCCCAACGGAAGCCAAATACAGTAACGGTTTCGCTCCTCTCCTCAGAATTCGCAATAGCTTATTCGCAACCTGTTACAAATATTAAATTCTTCCTTAGTATAACGACAGAAATATCTGTTGGACGGACATCGTTGTGATTAAATAGTACACTAGTGGTTTCATCACACAGACCTTAAACCATATTCGGATCAGTCTGATGCTAAAGTATGGACACAGGTACAGTTCTAGGTTCAAGCAATTTCGCAATTTATATGTGATATTATACTGTGTACTTACAGATGGTATAATAGGGTCCACATGAAATGTGAATTTGCGCGTTTCCCAGTCAAATAGCGATCCATTCGGATCATATCTCCGACGGTTTTTGGCTTCATTCCAGGCCACGTTAAACCACTTAACCATCAAAACCTCATTTATCCAATTCATTTTGATCTAAAATGAAAATTTTTCTGTTCCTACCGGAATTTTACACTCTAAATTGTTGGCCAATGAGAAAAGGGAGTCCGATATACAGTTCTCTGTTTGTAACCCAATTCAAGCGCAATAGCGAGAATAAGGCCATGAAATACCCCAATGTCCACAACCTCCCTATCTACTGCAACTAATTTCGGTGGAACTTCTCCAAGTCTCCAAAATTGGATGCTATGACCGAATTTCTTGCAAGTTCCCCAGTCCTCGTATAACTCGGTGATGCCTGTGCATGCCGAGTTAAAAAGTGCGATCGTCTAAAAATTCTATCTATTGATATCACACCTCTACTTCTATTAGGTAATAATTCCTGGAATTTATGTAAGCTTTTAAATCAACCAATATTTCTCAAGACAGGCGAACCTACGCGTAAAATAAATATGTGCAATTTGACCTTTTGAGTTAAAAGTATGATTTACATATTGAAAAGATGTACAATCTGAATTTCTCAGCTGGAAAGGATCTTAAGTTGTTGCTCGAACAGACACACACGTACAGACAAACAAAACCGAAAATATTTCACGCCCTCGCAGATGTTAACGAAAAAATTTCAGTATAATGTACCTCAAGCTGCTTCTCGTACGGGAAGTGCGAAAGTTTTTCCAAAACTGCCCGACCCCTTAAAAACAAAAGAAAGTTATTATTTGTTGTATAACTTAATCTTTCAACTGTCATCCTATTCGACTGTGACCGCCTTTGTTTCTTTTCAATTAACATTCATTGTCCTTCTTAATACCTCCAAAAATCACGCACACTAAAGGACCGTAAAAGACAGGTTATTAGTTCCTGTGTGGTGTTGGATTGGTTTTGGACGTTTTTCTGGATGCTTATTAATTGACAGGAATACTTACTTCATTTTCGAAAAGTGCCGTAATTCTTCTTTTTCGCTCGTTTGCATAATTGTTTCCCCCAAATTGGCACCAGTACATAACAATCTGCTCAAAATTACTTTAATCTTGTATGAATGAAATTTAAAATAATCAGAACCAAGTTTGACAATGAGACCACACACAATGATGTCTAGCTGTTCGACTTCTTGACATCTTTGACCAAGTGAATGTGTTCAGTGAACATATTAGTGAATATATATCCACTGAATGAGAATGGAAACTGCATGGAGCGGTGAGTTGTTTGACCTTTTGATACATGAAAAATTAAAAAAAAAGACACAATGAGACCACAGACAATGATGTCTAGCTGTTTGACTTTTTGACATATTTGACCATGTGAATGTGTTCAGTGAATATGTATCCACTGAATGAGAATGGAAACTACATGGAGGGGTGAGTTGTTTGACCGTTTGATACTTAACATTCATGGTGATATGACTAGAGTCAGATGTCTTTCACTTGGTAGTGAATATATTCAGTGAATTTGGTGAATATATTCACTGAATATGTGAAGGTAGAAAAATATTTACCCAGGGGCCACCAGGGGTAAAATTCTTGTATATTTTTCCCTGAAAATGGTAATACATTGATTGTCTATCAAATGGAATTTGATAAGACTAGGTGGTCATGCCCATGGAATCGTGCGAAAAAATGTACACAAATCTCTGCCAACGTAGCGTCATAATATGCCACATCATATTACGTCATTTGATAGACCTGGTTGCCAAGACATTGGCTGCTTTATTTGAATTTTTTTTTGAAAATGGTAAAATATGGTGCTAATACCTGACAAAAGTGGTTTGAGTGATTTGGTGAAGTTTTCAAATTTATCACAATTTGGGGTTGTCTCATATTTTTCTCATTCCTGAAGCCAATTCTTAACTGCTTTTGATGTCACACCCAGAGTTCCTACTTTTTTCCTCTGACAAAATTCCCTGACTTTTCCAGTATTTTTTCTTTTTTCACTGACCTTTTGAAATATTTTTATGGCTTTTATTGTCTATCAAATGGAATTTGATAAGACGAGGTGCTCCTGCCCATGGAATAGTGACCAAAATTGTACACAAAATTCTGCCAGAGGTTGATAGGAGTCAATGGGCTAGGGGTGGGGGTCTGTGAGTGGTCGGGGTCTATGGAGTGGGGGTGGCAGGGTGGTAGGGGTCAAGGGGTGGGGGTCCAGTGGTGGTTGATGGACAATTTCTGCCAATTTTAGATTTAATGAATTGTCATCTATCAAAATGGTCCTAAATATATTTTACTGTGCCAAAATGTTAAAATTTGGACTCCATAAGGCACAAAACATGCTGAATAGATCCCTTATACGTGATTTTATCATACCAAAATGGCAGAAATTGAATTGATATATAAATTATTGTCTATGGAATGGAATTTGATAAGACTAGGTGGTCCTACCAATGGAGTAATGACCAAAATTGTACACAAAACTCTGCCAGGGCCTTTATAGGCACAATCACAAATCACAGCATATTCTTGTAAAGGAGAACCTAAGCTTCTATTTGATGGGTGTTACATCAAAATTGGTTAAGAATTGGCTTCAGAAATTAGCCAAGAGTGAGAGAGCCATGAAAAGATGATAATTTTTTTGACTTGGAACAAATAACGTCCTTTTACTACATGGCAATATATACATTTCATATCTGCATTCCGTACATTTTGTGTACCGGGTGAATCATACTGTTTTGCTTTAGTAACAAAATAAATAGACTTGAATAGGCGACCATCTCCTATGTACTTTTTAAAACATTTTTTCCGATCATCTTTTTGCATCAAAATATTCAATATCAAACAATTCATTAATCACGTACAACTAGTAGATACACGGGTCACCAAATGAAGCAAAGCACCACATGAATATTCATTCACCAAGTACTTTTAAAGATTCAAAGTTTATCCACATTTATCCAGCAAACACAGTGTATAAAGGTCATCACATGGTTGTAATTTATTGTTATGATTATTATGTTAATAGTTCATTTGCCTCTTTTCAGAATTGTTCCTTTTTACAGGACTTCTTTGTACACAATATTTTTGGTATAGCCTTCATCATTATCTACATATACAGCCACAGAATGTGAGTTGCGCACTCTACTCAATGCAACATACAGCTGTCCATGTGTAAAGACATTTTCTGGGAGATATATCCCAACGAAGTCCAAAGTTTGTCCTTGAGCTTTATTTGTAGACATGGCAAAGCAAGGTCTGATGGGAAATTGGCGTCTTTTGAGGGTAAATGGTAGTTCCGTATCTGATGGAGCAATAGTTATTCTTGGTATCAGTACACTATTACCCTTATTCACACCAGTTGCAATTTCTACTTCAATCACCTTCTCACCCATATCTAATATGATCAACCTTGTGCCATTTCTCAATCCACTCCCAGGGCCACCTCTCAGATTTCTCAACAACATAACAGGGGCTCCAACCTTTAATGTCATTAAATGTGGTGGCATCCCAGACAATGTAATATAGTTAAGGAATTCAGTTGGATATAGGTTTTCTGAGTCCTTTTCATCAACTGTATCAGCAGATAGATATGTTTTGCCTTCACCTGGAAACCTGCTCATTATGATTTCATTTAGTTTATCAACATTTTCATTCTTTGGTGTCAGTATAGCTCGTCGAGAAACATAATAGCTGTCTTTGTAGCCTTCCTCAATCACAGGAAATGCTTTTCAATCAAGGAATCCAATGTCTTCACCAAGAACTGTTTAGGTATTTGCAAAATATCCTCACCTATTTCTGTACATACTTGTGCTGTTCCATCACCAATTGTAAGTAAGTATTCTGCAAATGTGATTTCATTTTCACCTAATCGCATATTTTTGCTCAACCTCAATTCTTGCACTTGATTCCACAATTTAGATGATTGCACACATGCCTTTACTATACTTGCACGGTCTCCATGACGAACAACTGGCAATATTTGTCGAGGATCACCACCAAATACAACTGCAATTCCACCAAAAGGTTGGTCATTCTTCATAATATCTTGCAGTGAGCGATCCACACAATCAACTTGGTGAACATGGCTCATCATTATTTCATCCCAAATAACTAATGAAGTTTTCTTGAAAAGTTTTGCATCATTAGATTGAGCAGAAACAGAACAAATTGAGCTTTCATTGATAGGAATAGGTATTTTAAATCGTGAATGAGCAGTTCTACAACCCTCAAGCAACTCAGCTGCAATTCCTGATGATGCTACAGCAAGTGCTATCCTCCCCATGCTTCTCACAGTGGAAAGTAATGCTTCAATCAGAAATGTTTTCCCATATCCACCTGGTGCATTTAAGAAGAATAACCTTTGACTAACTTTGTTATCTTGCACAGCAGTCATGATGAGATCAAAAGCATACAGTTGATCTACATTAAGACTCTGATGTTTTGCCTCACTGATAATCCTCTGTATATCTTCATCAAATATTTCCTCTTGGATAACTCTGGGTATCTTTTGAATCCTTTTTTTTGCATCTGGAATTGGCAGTTGATAATCTTCTAATGATTTTCCCATTGCTTCCAGTTCATCTTTCAATAACAGTAAACATTCATTCTCAGCATGTTTTTTCAGACCTAGTTCATGAAGCAAATCCTCAGACAATACATCATTGTAATTTTCCCATAACAGTAAAGGTTCTGAAGGTTCTCCAAATATCAAGACTGTTATGAAAAGGGAATGTAACTGTTTTGGCATGAATGATATAGCAGCTTCTGCTAAACATGCATCCCATTCTTCATCACTTTCAAGTAACCCTAATGCCAGAGCTGTTTCCTTGAATGTTATCTTTTTTGTGCCATTTGGTAAAGTCTTTAAGTCACTGAAACTTGTAGCACCAGGTATGTGGTGTAGAAGTATGCGCAAGTAGTGGTGTTCACCCTGTGATGGATTTGTTGTGTACATACGTCCAATGCTGTAACCCCTTTTTCGTGGCATCCAGTAATGCTTTGGTATATTCCATACATAATACTCAGGAATCTCATGGTACTTCAATTTTTTTGCACCTGAATCACATTGGTTAAGCTTGAACCATGCAGTGAGTGTGGTATCTTTCACATTTGCAATTGCTTCTTCCAGTCTAGCTTCATTAAATGTTATAGTCTGCATGTTTTCCTCATGTACAGCCAGTCTTTGGACACTGGGGTCTCGACCATGAATATCAAACCCAATAATTCTCCAACATGCTTCTGAAGCTGTGATAAATCTGGAATTCACAAACTTCTTTATTTCATCCATTTCTTTAGGTTGCACCTCACCTACATTTTCAGCTGCCAGAGATACTGAAGCCATGTCTGGTCCTTTGTAGACATACTTATATAAGTATTTGCATAATTTGATGCTGCTGCATATTTCAACATTGATATGTGCATTGTACTTCTTGCTCAAATATGGATTGTATGGAACAACAAATCTGTTGTCTAATTTAATCCCATTTTTCATAACATACCTTCCATTATCTCTCCATTGGTAATGTGGATAGCCATCACCATCATATGTCTTTCTCACAAATACCTTAGGAAATTTTTTGGTACATTTTCCATCCTCCATACATGGTAATGATGGATTACTGAGGCCACATGGACCATGCATCATAAATGTTGTTACCACTTTGTGTAGGTCTGGAAACTTCTCTTTGTCTGGGATTTCTGCACAAACTATTTTGTCATATTCTTCTGGACCTCTAGGCTTACTTTCTGAGTCACATATGCCTAGTATGTGTGCATGAGGTGGTCCTCTCTTTTGCCATTCTATGACATAAATCAACCCAATCATTCGCCCAAGAACTGGCACTTTGTTGTAATACAAATCCTCTAGCAGTGCATGAAGTTTCAACTTGAAAACTCTACTTACAATGTTGGGTCGGTCTGCTGCAATTTGGTTGGGCAAGAGAGCATCCCTAATTTCTTGCCATCGAGGATTGCATGTGAATGTGATGAAAAAGTCTGGTTTGCCATAGCGGCGCACAATTGCCATTGCATCTTGATATAATTGATGCTGATATCTTGCTCCACCTGTAAAGGATGATGGCAAGATTACCTTCTTTCCTATTTGTGATCCATCCAGCTGACTATCTGAGTTTTGAATGGCATCAGCAAGGCCCTGGTAAAGATCAGCTCTCAATTGATTCTGGTTGTATCTAATATACTGTAATCTCTCAAATTCTATCTTAGCATACATGTCAACTATATATTGCTGAAGCAGTCTTCCCATTCTGTGAATCCCATTGAAAACCCCAGATCTTGGCATCAGCCTATATTTGTAGAATTGCATAGCACTACATTTTCCCCCATGCCTGTTTGTTGATCTGTGACAATTCAATTCCCATCCCTTATCACCATAAGGAAACATTAAGACATACATCAATGGATCATACATTGGATGTTTCTCATTAATTCTCATCAGTGATTGACCGTTTGGGTGATGCGAAGAATTTTTGTAGACAACCACATCCCTAGACTGGTCAATATTGTCCTTGCCAGTAGGAATAATAATAGCAACATCACTGCCAGTTGGTATGTTATACCTTCGGGGATCTACTGTTTCTCTTGTTGCCTTCAGCACCAGTTGTATATCTGCTGCAGGGTTTTTGTGTAAAATATCACCAGTATGAATGTATGTTTGTGCATATGGATTTATTTGTTTGACCATCTCTTGCAATTCCTTCAGTAAATGTTCATTCAAGTGATTAAATGACCTGAGACGATTAGCAACCTCATTCTCTTGATCATAGATATAGATCTGTGAAAAAGTGGGTGGCTTATCACCATCTGGCTGTAGCTGACTAATGGCATGATACACTTGACCATTTATTCTGAAGCAGTAAGGTCCAGGTTTCTTAAAGTGATATTCATGTCCAGTTAGACACATAGAAGCAAATGCCAAGCTACAATTGTAAGCTCTAATATTCTGTCGAAAGTCCTGGTCACACTTTCTTCTCCCAGTTAATAGTTCTTGAAGTTTTGCTGGAGGTTCTCTGATTGGGGACAGCTTGACTGCACCCTTTGAACAACAGAGTGAAAATTTAGCAGCATTCTTTGCCAATGATCCCTCATGTGTTTCACCCTTGAACATTAGTGCATCACACTCCATGCATTTATAAATCATATCTCCTATGGCATGACATTTAACATCAGTTTCACAGAACATTCCCAAACTTTTTCTTCCAATGAACACATGTGTATTCCTTTGTAGTTCATATTTCTCTGCTCGAGCTTTTTTTGTTGTTGAGCATTTTTTCTTCTTCTATGCTCAGCATTTTGTATTTTCCATTCTGCTTGCTGTTTTTGGAATAACAATTCTTGGTCACAATATCTATCCATGGTATTAGTTTCCTCATGTTGAGCCATTGTGCCTACAATTTATGTTGATTATATTGATCTGGGACAGCAATTCCTTGACCTCTGCATGTATACCTGGAATGTGAATAGTCATTGAGTTACTGTATGTAAGAAGGACACAAACCTAGTTGATATTGAATTAAGTCAGCTGTCTTGGCCACCGAAGGTCACTCTAAGGATAAGTAGATACAGCATAGGTAGAAGGTGCACAACATTGAAGGAAGTTACCTCTGATTCACAGTGGTCAAGTAGGTAAGTTAGTTAAGTAGGTCACTGACCTAGTTAAAACTGAAATTAGGTCAGCCTTCTAGGTCACAAAAGGGCATAGGATAGATATAGTACAGGTAGGTGTACAAAATTGTAGGGATATAATTGTGTCATACAGTTGCCTTTAGAGGTACTGTAGCTAAGTAGGGCACTGACCTAGTTAAAAAACAATTAGGTCAGCTTTCTAGGTCACAACAGCTTAATTGTGTCAATCCCAAAAGGTATACATCAAAAGAAGTTACCTTTGAGGCACTGTAACTATGTCGGTCAATGACCTAGTTCAAAAATGGAATTAGGTCAGCTATTTAGGTCACAAAGGGGATTAGGGTAGATATAGTACAAAGTGTACAAAGGTGTACAAAATTGTAGGGATATAATTGTGCCATACAGTTGCCTTTGGAGGAACTGTAGCTAAGTAGGTCATTGACCTAGTTAAAAATGAAATTAGGTGAGCTTTCTAGGTCACTACAGCTTAATTGTGTCAACTCCAAAATCTGCCACAAAACTGCGACACTCTTTCTTTGCCCTTCCCCAGTTGCCTTTGGAGGAACTGTAGCTAAGTAGGTCATTGACCTAGTTAAAAAATGAAATTAGGTCAGCTTTCTAGGTCACTACAGCTTAATTGTGTCAACCCCAAAATCTGCCACAAAACTGCTACACTCTTTCTTTGCCCTTCCCCCTCCCTTACCTAACCTACTGGCTCTATGCAAAGTGGTTTCAGACCAGACACAAAGGAGGGCATGCTACTGCTTCCTATGCTCCTCTGAGTATGGGGAACTGCCTCAGAGAAACACCCTTTGCTGCCATACAATTATGTCTTTCCACCACAACAATCCTGTTATTGCACAGATAACCTATTTACAATGAGATCCTTGCCAGCCAAAACACCCCCTGCACATCCCACAACATATCATTAAAACATAGCATTAAAATTGTTTAGTAAAAGGAAGCTGAAACCTTAAAATGTAGGGGGGAAATTTCCGAAACGAAACTTCCGCATTTTGCCGAACTTCTATTATCGCCCATGTGTAATAAACCCGCGTTAAACCGCCTACATTTGTATTTCTATATATATAAGAGATAACCCTTGTCTAGAAGGGTGCGTGTTCATACATCTATGCCTATACAAATACTGTTTAGCTATAATAAATATGTAGTTCAATATATGTTTGGCATCATTGTCCATACGATTGATCAAGTACATTTCCCATCCTGGAAAGTCTACTTCACATTGCTCAAACATTTCCTTTAGAAGGGATATAATTGACTCAATTTTGTTACATTCATACAATATGTTTTCAGGTACCTGGTTACAAAAGCTACACATTATATCCTCCTTCATGTTCCAATCGAATAACTCTATATTGGTAATAACTTTTTTAAGTAGTAATCGATATTGGAAGTCACGGGATTTAGCTACACTTGTACAAGGTATAACCTTTGAAAAGATTCTCTGTATAACATCTTTTACAATTCCAATTCAGGGTCATCCTCAACCCATCTGTCAAAATATCTATCTGTTGCATTCAGATCATGCACCAACATATTATACACAGTTCTCCAGTGCCTGGTACACGATCTCTTATAATTTTTATCCATTCTCCAGGGATGGCCCGTTTAATTGCTTCCTGTAGCAAGTGTGGGAGGACCCACAAGTATGGAGACTGCCCTGCTCATGGTGAGAAGTGCCACAACTGTGGCAGGCTGAACCATTGGACCGCCCAGTGTAGAAGCAGATGTAGAGGCTCATCAAGTGGTAGGACCCCCTCCCCACATCGCTCACAGCAACAGAGAAGGCCATTGGGCAACAGACCATTGAACAACCAAGGAGGCAAGGGAGGAGGAAAGCCCGGTGGTGGCTACAAGAAAGGCAACACTCCCAAACGGAAGGCTAGTGGCCACAAGAAGACATACAAGGCTCACTCCTTAAATGTTTTGCTTGCAGGACCAGCACACCCTCCCAAAGAGAAATATACTGGTCCTGATGACACAAGCATAAGTACAGTTACGGTGGATTCCTTCGAAAAGCAAGGACCACCACACTCTCCCAAAGAGAAATATTCTCCTGGGAGTGACACAATTGAGGCAATTCTTTCATATGTTATGCATTAGGCAATGGCAATGAGAAGTTAGACCAAAGTAAAAATGCCTACACTGACACAGACAGTGATGGCAAGACAGGGGTCATCACTGATTTAAAATGTAAATATAAAGGCAATATTTTTGCCATGGAAGTCAAGGTAGACCCTGGATCTGAGACAAATTGTATACCATTGAGTCATTT
>JBCAUG010029709.1:0-10318 GCA_038406175.1 Haplosyllis leylae
ATATCAAAGTAAAATAGAAACTTTTTGCACTTTCCTAACACGGAAGACCAAACCTAAGACCGTAGACCGAAACCTTGTTTGAGTCTACTCTTTTTTAAAGACCTTGACCTAGATCTAAATTTGCAAACTTTGGTCATCTGGAAATGTTTACCTGGAGGTAAGTTCAGATATACCGGAAAAGGGCAAGGTAAACTGCTCTGAATTACAAGAAAAATAACTTGGAGGTTCACGGAATATTGTGCTTTACTAATATCTTGTTTTATCGTTCTCCCCCTTCCAAGTTCCAAATGAAAGTCATCATCATCATGATCACTGCCATGAATATTTCAAGAAACAAATATTGCACTGGTGTTTTGAAATTGCCTGACCATAATCACAAAATTGGGTAGTTCTAATGCTAATTTGGTATAAGATCACAAACTGTCAGATCGCATTTGCCACACGTTATCTTGTGAGGTTCAGGTTGGCCTTTTTATGCGGTTTAAGTTTACACTTAAACCACCTTATAGCCTAGCGATCGGCAATTTGGGACAGTTACCATTGGAAAATTTGTCAAATTTGGACTCAAGACACCTTAACACATCTCCTATGACATTTAATGGCCACTTTTGAAATGTGTTAGCTTTTGGCAACTCCAGGGCCAGTTGAGTATTTTTGCAAAATTTGGTGCCTTCAAAAAATCAAAGTTTTCTTGATCAAGGAGCAAGATATCTTCCATATATCTCATTAGTCTAAGGTGGACAGGAAACTAGGCTATATTATGGTACAATTTTTGGGGGGTGCGACACACTTAAGGGGTGCCATGGGGCATTGAAAAAAAGGTTGCATTTTTTGACACGTGATGGCTTAAAGTGTAATCGAGATTCACTGATTTGATCAAGAATCAGCCCATAGGTGTAAAATATGGTGTTCTACATACCTTGGTTTGGATTTTTGAATATATCACCGATTAGCCATTTGCTGGGGTGATATGTGCTGTTTTTTGAGATTTTTTGACATTGTGCAGATTTTTTTAGAGTGATGGCTATTTGGAATTTTGATCCATAAATTGGCATGAAGGTGTCAATCTATCTAACTTAGAACAGGAAAAATTCAGAATTTTTTCCCTTGGTCAGTCTCTGAGGTATGGCCATTTGGGTAATTGGCTGTTTTCAAGTTGAAACATAAATTGTCCATTTACAGCATGAAGGTTCAATGGTAGGGATGCAGTGTCAATTGACAGTTGTAGAGGACCTTTTTAGCTGCCAAATGATAGCTTTTGAGAATTTTTCATGATTAACAGTTTTCTCATACATCGAGAGTGGGTGAATTTTTTCAATTGTCAGCTGCTCATCTCGTATGTGGGTTAGGAGGTCAAAATGATATGAGTGGTCAATCTAATGTTTCTCTAGGGGTATGTAATGTCAAAATTGGAAAATGTATACCGGGGCAGAAATTTCAGTAAATTTTGATGTGACATATGATGGTGACCAAAAACACTCAAAATGTCCATAGAAAGTATTTTTGACCAATTTTAATGACCTTGATATGTGACGTCAAAATTGACATCAATATGTGTGAACCTCATTATGTCAACGTATTTTTTTGTTAACCTTGTCCATAGTCCACATGTTTGACTTTTTGACATTTGACACCTTTTTGACAACTTAACATCTTTTTAACATTTTGACACATTATTTGAACTTAAACCACCTCAGCCCGTCACAGGGCTCTTCACACTGTCAACTCAACGTTTGTCTTGCGCCACTAGCCTTACGTTACGTGTGAAGAAGGCTTCAGAATTGAATACCCAGTCGGGATTTTCGCAGAGCTGACAACGTTGTCAACACTGGCATTAAAGACTTTTTCCAGCACCGAAAAAATTTGCCTCCAGTGGTGCCACCTAGATCTGATAATCACTGGTTCAAGGGTCTATTGCTCTGCTTACTGAGCTAAACTGTAATTTCTTGAAGCCTGAGACTTTAAGATCTTCATACACATACACTGTTAATTCTCACACTCTGTCGATTCTGGCCAAACCCTCCAAGTCTGAAAGTCGGTTTCAAGATCCCTTAACCATTTCATACCAGGTTATCTCTGTTGGCAGAGCTTTATACCCTTGAACAACTGACCATCAGATCGATCAACTTTGTATTAATTACGTAAAACTTGTGTATGAGGACAGGGCTGGTTATAGCGTCTGAGCTGTCTTCGATAATGTTTCCTTAATTTAATATCCAAGGTTCAAGGGGAGCACTGGTGGATGGAAATTTTGGTTGGAATGGGCACTTGACACTTTGTTGGCGTAAGGAAGTCACACTAGTTAAATCCGAAAGATTTATTTCTGGGAAAGCTGCTCGAAAAAAGGTCCAGTGTTTATACACACTACCGGTTGTGCCTGCACCACTCGATCTGCATCCGCCACCCACACCACTCAGTAAGTGCCCTCCAGAAACTTAAAAAGGTACCACATTTTCATCATGAAATGAGCACACCTTCCATGTCCCCCAGTAGGACTCTTCAGAATCAGAAATACATACATCTAGCTAAACATACAATAAATACTCTTTGAGTTACATCTGAGATAGAGTAGTGGCTTGTTTTCAATTATTTAGTTTAAAATAAGTAAAATAGAGTGGAATTCAAAAGATATGATTGATAAGGTGGCAAAAATAGCATGAGTTTGGATTATGGACGTGTTTTTGTTTCCCAGGCACACTTGTTGTAAGATTGATACATTATAACGACAGTGTTGTCAGATCTCTAGTCACACTGCCTCAATGAGTGGAGCAACGTATCTTGTCATTATAGTGTCTTTGTGTTAGTATGGTTGTGTGGTTGTGTAATGTCACTACCACACACACACCCACCTGCACGCCCAAAATGAGATAACATGAGATTTGGCTTGATACCAATTGAGACCAAAATTGTTTATCTCGACCACCCATCCATCCACAACGAGATGACACCAGATTTGGCTTGATACAAATTCAGACAGAATTTTTTTTCCTCTGGACCACTCGCTCATCACACTACTTAACAAGAAAGTCCTGCAGCATCACCGCAAGAGGCATACCACCTGCGGCGTAACATTACTTGCTCTCCTGTGATGGATATCGGGGGGTACCCTGTCTTGTTCAGGGGATACCCCTGTCTTGTCTGGGGGTAGCCCTGCCCCTGTGCTGTCTGGGGATACCCCCAGCAGGACCTGGGCCAGGACCAGTGATAGGTCAATGGGATATCCCCATGGAAAGGACCTAGGACCAGAGGCTAGCTACCCCTCCCCCTCCCCTGGAAAGGACCTGAAACCAGAGACTGGGATACCCCCTTCCCCCTGTGAACAGACAAACTGAATATACTGCTTTCCATCGTACTTCGTAAGCGGGCAGTAAAACGATACCAAGTACAAACTCATGCAGTATGACACAATGCTAATCAGCGTTCTTGTTTGAAGAGTTTTAACCGACAACTTATTTCAAAGGAAGTTTGATTTTTTCAGGGAAATTCCCCTATTAATGCAATTTTAAAATGCATGCTTAATCCGAACGTGGCTAAATCAACATAGTGCCAGTGGATTATTCAAAGTATTTTTGGCTTTGTTAAATCAAATTATTTCAAATTCATGGGCTTAAAGCAAGGAAAATAGATCGTAAGAAAAGCAGACAATAATGAACACAAGTTCAATTGTAAACCACCATTGATCGTGGTTGAGGACAATCATGGGTGGATTCGCCCAGTCCAAAAGCTGCCTTATGAAGATTTGTGTGCGTGATAGAAAATGTTTCAATAGAGTATCTGCTGTTTACTGCACTTAACGCTTTTGTAATGGTCAAAGACTGTTATTGTAGTCGGAATCATCAACATACAAACTTGATCAAAGTGGTTGCAGTCACAGAGTGTAATCAGGGATGTATTTTTGGCATGTCAGCATGAAAAAATGCTATGAAAATAATTATATGGCAATTGCTTAGCCATTGAAAGGTTAAACAGACACACCCTTGAAATGACTAAATCATGTACATTTCGGCAATTTACGTGTAATTACTGTAGTATTTGCAAAATTGCTTAAAAGATTTCACTATCTTCCAATTCGGTTAGATTTCCGACAAGCTGAAGTTTTTACGTAAATGAAACTTTCAAAAGGGTGGTCCAACAAGACAGCCTCCCTTAACATGACGAGGGAATACCAAGCACAGCCCCCACCTGGTGTGAACGGGTGGGGGGGGCGAATCTGACTTGATCCCTCTGGACCATGGACCATGTGAGTCCCCTGACCTCAAGCTATTGACCACCTGACCCCCTCACCGCTGGACCATGGACCATCTGCTCCCTGACCCAACCTCTGACCATGGACTACCTGAGCCCCTCACCCAACACCCCTGGATTATGGACCACCTGACCATGGACCATCTAAGCTCCTGAGCCAACACCTCCTGAACCAACCCCAACCATGAACCCCCAACCAAACTTCATGGGAGTGAAGGGGGAGAAGGGGAGCAAAGCATATTGAATACTAGATTTTAGGGTCCCCACCACCTGTGGCAACAAAAAGTTCAATTGCAGTGTGTAATGGTTAGGTGTCCGAGACACCTGCAAATAGAACTGTCATCCCATGTACAGTCACTAAGCAACAAAAGGCCTTCATAGGTCTCCACCACGGGCCCAAAATTTCTTGGCAAAAACCATCAATCAACCACTAAGGTGACTCTAACGAGCCACCAATAAACTGTGATTAATAGCACTGTCAGTGGACCAATTACAATGTATTCTGATAAAACTTTAAATTTAAATTTAAAGAGAGATCTGTGGGAGTCAGTATCCATACAGTATCCATAGTCCCATGTGCACATAGTTAAATCTTCTGGAAGGATAGACAGACTTTCTCCTTTTAGACATTTTCTGGATTATTTATTTTCACATTTGAAACTTGTATATGTTCAAGAAATTTTTGTTATCCAAAATTTGAGAAAAATAGTCCTGTGATGGGCTGAGGTGGTTTAAGTAATGAAGTAAAAATGTCTAAAAATGTCAAAATGTCAAAAAGTCAAACAGCTGAACCGAGGAGGAGATTTACAACAAATAATAACTTGACACAAAGAGGATCACACATAATTATGTCAAATTTGACATCACATATATGTAGTACAAAGCCAGGAAGGACGGAAGGACAGGTCAGTAGGATTGGGGACAGAATGCCTGAAGGTGTCTCGGGTCCATATTTGTCCAAAATTGCCGATGAGGAATTGCCATAAAAATTGCCATGCCATAAAAATGAAGATTTATGTCATCTTTGTGGTGGAATACTCATTACTTGGCAGGTGAATGCTGCATAAAATTTCACACATGTCTTAGTATATGATGTTCTGCAGATGTCTGTTCAATCTTTGATAGGTTTGTGCTAAAAAGCTACTTCAATCCCTGGCCTCATATCTGTTTGCCTTATTTTCTCTGGAAACAACGTCCTTTCTTTTTCGAGAAATTAACATACGTATCAAATAAACCTACATTTTAGAACAAATAGAATAAACAAGACAGCTTCCCATTAACATTACGAGACAACACTGACCATGGTCGGTGAGGTGAGGTATGTGAGGTCCCGTACCCTACCTTGAATGGGGGAATAGGGTAGGGGAGGGAGAGGGAGGGCGGGATAGGGCATGGTCTCAGTCATACTTTGGCTAGGGATGGGGTGGTCCCCAACCCTACCTTACACAGGGAGTGATGTAGGGTCTCCTTCCTGACCAGTCCTTCTTGGCTTGGTCTTTCAGGAATGGGCCCTCCTTCCTGCCCGTAATGATGCATTGTGGGATTGGGATTCCCCCCGCTTCATTAACAGACTGACATAATTTTGAAAACATTACCTTACCTTGTACTACGTATGCGGTCAGTAATAATTAAAATTATATGAACTTATGCTTGCTTTGGGAAGAAAGTGATGCAAACTAGATGGCTACAGTTTGGGTTTTGGTTTGCTACTGACCATGTACATGGTACAAAGGGAAGGTAATGTTTTCAGACATTTCTGTATTACATACAGTTGATGGAGGCATCAGGTCAGGTGGTCCATGGCCCAGGCGTCATATTACTGAGAAAGTCTTACATACTTTCGCAGTTTTGGCTACGTGACTCACTGAGAAAGAACTATGAGAGATAACATTGGTAAGAAATTTAATGAATAATGTGATCATTGTTGAGGGGGGTTTTCAGGGTCCTTGTCGGGGTATTCCTCAAGCCTCACAAATTATGTAGTTTTCCAGACTGATTAGCACATTGCTTTGCACCAGATAATTTTGCACAATACTTCTCCAAGTTTCTCAATCCAGCACCGAACTGTTCTGTCATTGATGTACTAACCTGGTGTCAAGCTCAACCTATTGGGTAGGTTTTTTTTTCAATAATCAACTTTGAATGCAGGTTTTGTTAACTTCTTCAACCTCGAATTGATTGGATAGCAAAATGGTGACTTGAAATTAATGAACTCGACGTTAATAATGAACTGTTAGAATGCAAATTTTTGATTCCTCACACTAAGCAAGATGTAAGTAAACTCACTATACTTTCAAATGAAGTAAAATAAAACTATTAACTGATTGCTTTCTTGTAATCCATAATTATAGAAAATACTTTTTGCAATTGCACAATATTTGTTCAATTCTGGAAAGCAAATTGACTTTAAATAAGTCTGGCACCCGGTTCTGGATGTATGCAGGTAGTTTGCAGGCGCTATCAAATATATCTAAAAAACAAGAAAGTCCTCCTGCGTAGTGCAAAAGGCATACCGCCCGCTGCATAGCAAGTGTTTGCCCTGCTGTCCTATCCCAGGGGGAGGGGGTACCCCCAACTAGGGATGAGGGGTACCCAGCTGGATCTGGCTCGGGGGGAGGGGTACCCTGACCTGTACCTGGCCAGGGGGAGGGAGGGGTATTCTGACCTGGACCTGGCTGGGGAAAGGGGGCATTTGAGGGAGGGGTACCCTGACCTGGACCTGGCCAGGGGGGTATAGGGGAGGGAGGGGTACCCTGACCTGGACCTGGCCAGTGGGGAGGGGGAGGGATTGGTACCCTGACATGGAGCTGGCCAAGGGGGAGGGAGGAGTAGCCTGACCTGGACCTGGCCGGGTGGGAGGGTATGGATGGGATACCCCCTCCCCCCTGTGGTGTGACAAACTGAAACTATTACCTTCCCCCATCCTCGGATGCGGGCGGTAATAATTAATACCCATAGACATGAAATTGATCAAATGATATGGAATGATGGTGTCATGATGCATCAATCCCAGTATGTTTTTGACTACTACCACTTCTTATGGAATAACCTGAATGCAAACTTGCCATTCCTAGCAGTTGTTGTCCGCTGCCGCTTTTACAACTCTTGCCTGATGCAACTGATACTTGTATCGGATGCCAAATGACGTCTGTGTACATGATGTGTGGCATTTTGTCTCTCTATAACTGTCTTCAAGCAGTTTGTACTTAATTTCACAACGAGACATCATCTTAGGCTGACTGAAAAAGAAGCCCGCTTGGTCAACCATCTCACATATATATACTTAGAGATGGTAACCGCAATGACTGACGTGAGAAGGTAAAATGCCCCCCTCCCCCGTGACTAGAGAACTTAATGACGTCTTTTTGTCGACTCTGTTATTGCATAGCAAACTTTATTTCCCGTACTCAAGGAAATTAAGTTTTTCCCCTTCTGTCTTTTATTACATTTTATTAGAACAGGACAATGTAGAAAATCGGCCAGCAAATTAGAATGGAATTCAAAAGATGTGATTGATAAGGTGGCAAAAATAGCATTAGTTTGGATGATGAAAGTGCTTTTGTTTCACAGGCACATTTCTTGTTGTAAGATTGATACATTTCAACAAAAATCTTGTCAAATTGTTAGAAGAGTTTGAACATGGTTACTAGTAGAGTCAAACGTGGTTAATCCGAGAACTTGTTTCAAACAAAGTTTTGCGTCAATGCAAAAACAATAGCAATTCAATAGATGTAAAATTAACTGAACAATACTGTTATTTGATAAATATTCAAGGCGTCCATTGTTTTTCCTGTGCTTTGTGTGATTGGCGTCCAAAGGGGCTCATTTCAAGTTTAGATTTCAGAGAGCCAACATGTGATTTGGGACCAACTTTTCCAGCTATTTCATTAATCAATATTAATAAGAAGTAAAAATTAACCTGGGATGATGTGTCAAACACATATTTTATGTCATTTAATTTTTGAAGTACGGATATCACTTTTCAATGGCAGGTGTCACTGTTGTTGTTAAGCTTCTGTTCAAGGTTTATTCGTGTGTTCACTGAAGCGTATGCTGCACCACTTCAATCTTGGACTTGGATCATTTAGTTAGAACCAATAGAACATGACACATGCCTTAATAGCTCAGAGAGGAGAGTATCAGATCCATGCAAATGGTTGATGTCAATACTCATTAAAGTAACATTTTGTTGCTGGATTTTTTTGTTTTCAGGTAGCAAAGCCTGTGATGCCAATATTGCCATTTTTACCGATTTCGGTTATTTTGTGAAAAACTCGATTTTGTGAATGAGAGTCTTCTATTTGCTAGATTTTGAAATGGTTAAGTTTAGTAGTAGTGATCACCTGTTGCCTTTGGTGGAAGAAACAGTCGAATATAACTCTGAACGGATACCATTCAGTCTCCAATGAATAGAAGGCGTGATTATCTGAGAGCAATGATCATGACTTGTGCATGGCGGCAGAGTTATTGAGGACCAACATTCTGCTGAGTATGTGGCTGGAAGTAACAATGCTCAATGAGCTCGTCTGCCACCTTCTAAGTAAAAATCTAATTCTATCTTTGACACCACCTGGACACTACAAACTCTATTTTCTTGGTCGTCAGGAAAGGATAATGTGGGACATATTAGAATCTTCCATGACACGGAAACTGAAGTCAACTTGGGGAAGTACTGACTGCACTAAACGGCAATGTTAATTAAGTTTTATTCTTTCCTTTCTTATTTTACCTTGATTGTAAGCAAATTGAGCAAGTCAAGTGGAATTCAGAGATTAGGCTAGCATTGTAAACTATTAGTCACTTGTTGCAAGAACTTTTTCTCAATGCTACCCGTTACTCATGTGTAATTTTCATTGATTTCTAATGCCCTCTTCAGACGAGCTACTTATCTTTTCTCTATGGTGTCCAAGCATTGTGTTGGTTGCTTGGGTGTATGTTTGAATGGTGTTTGTGGGATACTAACAAAAAAATTTGTCAGATTTCAAAAAGTCCAAAATCAAAATGTGTTTCAGGATAGTTTAAGCAAATTTGATTCTTGCCATCTCCCACCCCTTGGGCATAAGCTTAGGGTCAGGCTGAGGTAAAAAGAATGCATCAAAACCTTTTTTTGCTAGCAACTACCTAACTATCTACCTCTATCTAGCTATCTCTCCCTCTGTCTACCCTGGCAACTATCTATCTATCTACCAATCTCTCTCTACATATCTGTCTCTAGCTATCCATCTAGCTATGTATTTATCCATTCAGTGATCAATATATCTATTTAGCTATCTATCCAATTATCTATCCATGTAGCTCTGTATCAATCTGTTTAGCTACTGAACTATCTATCTAGGTATCTATCTGGACATTCAAAAATGAGCCATGACATGAGTGAGGCCACTCCAGAGTCTGACATAATTATGATAAATTTGGCAATATCACCAGATCATTTAAAATCACTCATTTTGTGCAGCTTATGACCAAAGCAATTATATTTAATCATATAAAAAAAAGGCAGATTCATAGGTAGATTCAAGGGGGACCCTGTGTTCCCTGTGTCCCCAGATTTCCAAATAATAGGCTGGCAACCCCTTTTGGGTTGTAATTAGTACTTTCAGGCCCAAAAAAGTACAAGAAATTAACCCCTAGCACCCTCAGGTAAATTTGTTTCCTTTTTCACATTTGATCCCCACAGATCATGTTTAATGTGATCCTCCCAGATCAGTCTTGACCTCACAACCTACATACTACACTTTCAGATCAGACCTCAGATAATGACAAAGTTAGAAATCGAGTCTTGACATCAATTTTAACTGTAGAACCATCAATCACACAAAGTTTGGGGGTACTCTATTGTGTTCTCCACAAATCATCAATTGGCATTGGACCCCTATCATTGACCCTTCATGCTATAAACAGACACTTTATCTGCCAACTTCCTGGCATTAAAACTATCTATGACTCAGAAGTCAAAGGTCAAATAGCTGGACTATTTTCTATAATTTGCAGGGTGAAAAGTTCCTACTTTTTCCTACTTTTCAGGATTTTTCCTACTTTTTCCTACTTTAGGGTCAAATTCCTACTTTTTCCT
>JBCAUG010029720.1:0-10318 GCA_038406175.1 Haplosyllis leylae
CCCCTTCACACACCTTGCACCCTTCTTACCCCTTGCACCCTTCTTACCCCTTGCACCCTTCGCACCCCTTTGCAACCTTCGCACCCCTTCGCACCCTTCGCACCAACGAGCCACCTGGTGAAACTTTCACTGCCTGATTTTTTTATTTAGGTAAAACGTTTCAGAGTAAATTTAGAGAAAACCTGATTGAAAAGTATTGCCTGTCTTTCTGACTATCGACAACATCGATTTGGTCGGAGGTCTAAAGACGAAGATCTGATCATGGATATCTTGGGATTAGGGATGATCCAGATTAACGACTGGCTACTGCTGTTCCTGATCGTATTAACTGCTTTGTACACGTAAGTTCAACACTAAAATGTTCTAAAAATAGTATAACAAACCAACTATTCATGTCATTTGTATCATGAAATGGTGAGGGTACCCAGTCCTGGCCGGGGGGGTACCCAGTCCTGGCCGGGGGTACCCAGTCCTGGCCAGGGGGAGTACCCAGTCCTGGCTGGGGGGGTACCAGGACAGGGAGCAGGGGGTACCCAGTCCTGGCCAGGGGGGTACCCAGTCCTGGCTGGGAGGCAAGGGGGTAGGGCAGGGGGGTACCCAGTCCTGGCTGGGGGTACCCAGTCCTGGCCGGGGGGCAGGGTGGTACAAAGTCCTGGCCAGGGGGTACCCAGTCCTGGTCGGGGAGGTTGAAATTTTTTTTTTTTAATTTTTTTTGGGGACATAATTCCCCGGGGATAGGTCGGCTACACATCGGGCGGTAAGCCTCTTGCGTTTATGCAGGAGGACCTTCTTGTTCCAAATAGAACTAAATTAATCGTATCACTTTACTGCTCATTATGGTGCTACAATATTATTACATTAGTTCCTTTTGTAGCCATCTTAAGTACATATAATACTTTGTTGATCTTATCATTTTTATTCTGAATATTTTTCCTTAATTTGCAACAAATTACATACAGGAATAACCTGTGATCAATTGCATTTTCAAATTACTTGGTTGGTTATTTCAAAGCTCAAGGCATAAATGGCCCGAAACCATTGCCAGTGTTGGGAAATATGCTGCCTATGATGAGAAAGGTAAATAGTTCCAACGTTATTAATAGATCTTCCACTGCATGTAGGTATACCATTGGAATGTGTATCTATTTTTGCCATTGTGTGACTGACGACCAAATGGAGAAAATTCTAATTTAAAGATAAAGCTTGAACTATATCTGGACATCTTATCAAGAACAAGATAACCTCCCATTTTACGAGGCAATCCGACCACGGTCCCTTTTACTTTTCCTCCTGTCCCGGGGATGGACGGCGGGGAGCGGGGGGTGCAGTTTGTACCTGACCCTGGCGGAGGTCCCATATCTGACCTTTGTGGGGGGTCCTTCTTTCTGACCAGTCCTTCCTGTTTGCTCCTTCCTGCCTGGAGGCATCCTCCCCACCAGATAAACATGACTGAAAACATTTCCTCGTATTTCGTATATGGTCTTTAAAAGATAATAAAACAACTTGTTTATGGTCTGTGTATTGTAAATTTATGCTGTTGCAGAAGATGAATTTATTGAAGTCATTCATATTTTTCCTGTCTGTTTTGAATCTTATTGAATTGGACAAAATAATCTAATTTAATAGACTTATTACACATGAATGTTTAAGAAGACTGCGATTTTACTGATATCATCACTGATATCAATGAATAGAGAACCATTTACTTTCAACAGATAGTTCTGTTGACTTGTGTGATAAAACAAAAGTGATAATCCATATCATTTCTTTTGAGCCAATCAAAGAAAATTCGACATCGAAATTTTTCCATGAATCCAATGTGAAATCAGCAAGGACAGGTGTGACCAACACATTTTTGCGGGCAACCATACGAGAATTATATACTTAACTAGAATTTTAGATCTACTATTTACAGAAAGTAGCCCCCACTTTTCATGAAGCATTTGTCTAATTCAATCAATTCACCAAATTCCAATACCAAATTGGAAAAAAACATGAATGGTGCATCCGGTGTACAAAAAGGCATGGCGAAGCAAAACATTTTTAATGGGAGATGGGCCTTTGCCACATGTCAAGCAGGAAATATGTGAATATCAGAGCCATCCCTAAGTATGCTAACAAATTTTAAAAATTGTTTCGATGGCCTTCATGCCAAATATAACTGTTCAGTAAATGCATTAACTCTTCATGATTGAAAATAGGCCACCATTGTAAAAGGTATGTCAGAATGTTCCGATCTCCCCGAAAAAGGTAGAATCCCCACAGAATGGACATTCGACTGCTTTGTAATTTAACACTACTAATCTACTTAATAATTTCAGGGTTTTCACACAGCCATGCTGGAAAATGCAGCAACTTACGGAGACATATACGGGTGAGTTGTTCGACTGGAACAGTACGGTGTGTCAGTTAAAATCCGTGTGTGTCGGACACGGTTAATTCGAACATGGTTAACTCAATAAAACGCTTAAATCAAAACGGGTCATTTCAAACTGATTTTTACCCATTGACAAAATGCTCAAAATCCAAAAATTGAAGCATCTGTCACAGTTATTAAGACAGGATTTTACGGTTGACGTTTAACTACAATTTAAGTTAGGGAATCTGGTAACAACTTATGTCCATTGTATCATCAGATACACCCATCCTGAAAATGCAAACTTGGACTTTTTAATGTTGCATCCCTGCTTTCATCTATACATCACTACAATGCAAGTGGATGTATCCAACAGGGTGGGGGGTTATCTGCTTCATATTACAAAGGTACCTGTTTCATCCAATTTGGATGGGCGTATTTTCATCCAACAGAGGGTCGGGGGTATGCCTACTTGTCCCCTAATATGGGTTTGAGCTCAAAATTTAGAGAAATTCTTTTGACAAACTCAGGTCCTGCTGTGTGTGAGAAATAAATCTGTCAAGGTTTTCTGTAAGGAAAAAAATTAGTCACCAAATGCCAACGTCGCTGATTAATCAGATACCCGATTTAAGTCAGGTACCTGATGTTTATCATCTTCTTTGGTAAAGGCGCCCATAAAGTCCGTAACTTGGTAAAAGCCCTGTTGTTGCTGCTGCAAGTAATGCCCCGGCACTCGCAGTCCCTGCTATTTTGACATTTTCTGTAATTTGTCTTCCGACAGGACCTTCCAGGGCAGGACCCCGGCCTTCGAGGTGAAAGATCCCGAGTTTCTGAAGCATGTTTTTGTGAAGGATCATCCGAACTTCATGAACAGATCGGTGAGACTTGAGACGTTTTTCTCACTATTTTTCTTCTGACATTTGGTAACATATTATGTTATAAAAAAAACCTTAGCCACTAATCCGCCTGTCTGTACAACACACCACGGATTTGAACCCAATCTCTGCTTGAAAAAGTATGTGGGTAAATGGTTCACTGCCATGCTAAATAACTGCCAGGATGTGTTAGCAGGTGTCACTCAGAAGGTGAATTTGAGGCACATGCACGTGAATAGCAAACAAGCAAAGTGATGAATTAATGGTATCCGTAGCCAAGTGAAAGAATTAATATACCTGAAAAATAACCCTTTCAATAAGAACAAAATTAGCAGTGCAATAATGTAATGAGTGCATGCACCATTACCAATATATAGCATTGGGCACCCACAAGGCAGGGTACAAATTTAGGATGCGGATTTTTCAGCAACCACTCATACATGCCAGGTGCGTCCCATTCCTGGGCCAATCTGCCTAAATTATTTTCATTTTGATGCAGTTGTGCTAAATCTGAGAAATCCCAGATTCGCCACTGAGCACTTTTGTGGGTTTTTTAAAACTTTCCTTGATAATTTTAATAGACGAGAAGCAGAGGGAGTAAAATAATGGACAGTATATTGTCTGCGGCTCAAGGAGATCACTGGAAGGCGCTCAGAAGTATTATGTCTCCAACTTTCAGCACAGGAAAACTCAAAGTGGTAAATAAACTTTGAAAGTAGTTGAGTGTCAACACTTCAGCAAGTGTCGCACCAAAGGTGAATCTTGGCATTCATCGCATGCAGACGGTGAAGCACGCAAGCGGTGTAATTCACCCTTGTTTAGAAACCTTGGATAGGTGTCACCGGAAACTCAAAATAGGAGTATCAATGGCCCGACAAAAAGACTAATATCCTCAAATTTGTTTTTAAGAGCGACGTAAACATCACAAGTCTAGAATGATCATGCTTTTTAAGACTTCGTAAATGGTTCTTGTTTTGAATGGTACTGTTACTGAGATCAAATGTAAATATTGTAAAAAATAACAATTTCAAAAAAAAGTTCTTTCCATTCAGATTACACGACAAATGAATGAATGTGCGGAGGATCTGGTGGAGAGTCTGAGTAAAGAAACGGAAACTGGAAAATCATTTGACATTCGGCCGTATGTAATTAATTGACTGTTAAGAACAGAGTGCTAAGTATTTGATCTGCACAAAAGTCTGTAGTGTGTCTTATTTTTTCAACATGTGAATTCCAAAGATAGAAAATTTCACATGCCAGAAATTTTACAAGGTAATGAAAAGGTCCATTGCATTTGGAATATAAATTCAAAGTATAAGGGTCATTTCACACTGAGCGTCAGCGATGGCGAGTATTCTCATTTCTTAGTAATATCTGCTGAGACGTTTTTGCATCGCTAACGCCGACGCCAACGCCATCGCTACAAGATCGATCTAAACGATCCTTAATGTCATATCTTCTTTATGATTATGACATTTTATGACACAAATTCTCATTAATATTCTATGACATAACAATTTATAATTTGACGTTTTGACATGTACGTCATGGCGTGTTGTGTAACACAATGTTATTAAAAGTGCTTTTGAACATGCATGTCCAAGCCTATTGATTTGATAAAGTTAGGATTCTCTTTGTAACCTTAGCACACGAGCCAGCATAAATCACTTTACAACCAGTTACCACAATGTCCCAATCTCATACAAGTAGTTAACAAGGGTGAAAAGGGGTAATGTATCAAAAGCAGGAACTTAATCCATAAGAGAACAAGAAAGTCCTCCTGCGTGAAGCAAGAGGCATACCGTCCGCTGCATAGCAATTGTTGCTTCTGCTGCCCTATCGGGGGCGGGGGTGGTGTACTCAGCTGGGGGTGTACCCCCCATACAAGTCAGTTGAGTACCCCCATACAAGTCAGCTGAGTACCCCCTTACCAGTCGGCTGATTACCCCCGTACAAGTTGGCTGACCCCCCTACAAGTCAGCTGAGTATCCAACCCCCCACCGTAAAAGTTAACTGGGTACCCCCCTGTACAAGTCGGCTGGGTACTCCCCCCCCCCGTGGACAGACTGAAAACATAACCTTCCCAATCCATCAGATTCGGACGGTAACAATAATCAAAGTCACTACTTAGCAAGAAAGGGCTCAGGACACATCTGTGTATGTTCTGAGGATTTTTTTATGTACGACGACAACTGTATATTTTCCTGTATTTACATGAGGATATCGCACATAATCTCGTGAGATTCAGTTGTCTAGTTGCAGACAAAATATCCAACCATCCTGAAATAGAAGAATTTTTAAGTTTGCTACTTTTTACCTGTTTCAGATACGCAGGAGCGTTTACCATGGACGTCATCGCAAGTACGGCCTTCGGATTGAAGATCAATTCTCAAAACGACAAAAACAATGAGTTTGTTAGAATGTCCAAGAAGGCTTTCCAAACATCATATCTTGTGATTATATGGTGTAAGTACAAAGACAAGTTGTCATTTACAGAGTATCCCTGTGGACATGATCAGAATGTGAAAAATCCTGTTTTGCATTCTGTCATTAGCATATCCAAACTGAGGGCTTAATTCTGTGGCCATCATTTCCAGTGCCCTATCTTCGCCTCTCCTCCATATCTCCCATGAATAGACGGAAATTATAGCTCGGAAGGAGCATCAACTCTACATTTATGTCCTCGACATTTACTGAAATCTGAAGCTTTCTGAAAACTATTTTACTCCCAGAAAAAGAAAGTTTAGATTTGAGACGATATTTGTTTAACCCTTATCCTACATTTCGCACAGTGAACTTTGTCATTTGCCAGATTTACCCAACTATCCCATGAAATTTGAAGAAATTAGGCCTGTGTGGTGGCGCATCTAGAATTTTCTTGTTACTCTGTAGCTCCACTCGCAGTATGTGCATGTCATACATGTATCGAAAATTAATCTTTTTCAGTTTTATTCCCATTTCTGACGCCGATATTAAGGTACTTTAATCTTTCCATGATGCCAGCAGATGTAGAAAAGTTCTTCACTGAAATTAAGAATAAGATGGTAGATGCGAGGAAAGAGGATGGGCAGGTACGTTATCATCATCCTTGGAGTGAAAAAATATTTTATAAGCCTTGAACTATGTTCCACTGTTTATTGACAAACAAATCTGTTGGTATTGGTTGTTTAACTTACCAAATTTACGGTAAAATCCGGTAAGGTCAAATGGTAAGCCAAAGTTTCATGTGATAAGTTTGTCCAATGCGGTAGCATTTAATTTGGTAGCCTATTTGTTTCTCCAGACAAGGAACGATTTTATGCAGCTGATGATCAACGCCCACGCTGACGACAGTGATGATAAACAGGAAGATAAAGAACACGATAAAGAGTTCAAAGAAATCTACGGAAACCTTGGAAAACGACGTAAATAGCATCACTAGAAGCGAACGTAAAACATGTCGTTGCAATTGAGGAATGGGTATTGTTGTTGGGCATCATCGAGGTGTCCATGAGTTTAATAGTATTGCAAAGTGTTCTTGTTTAGCTTGAGGTTGAGGTTGAGATACAGACGAAAATAACATAATCGACAGTTAAATCGAGTATGTTTAAAAAATTAATTTTTCGTAACATACTCGATTTCACTGTCGATTATATTTTATGCTTTGTTACTGCAGGATACCAAACATACTCAACAGTGAAATTGAGTAGACTTCTATGTTATGAAAACTGAATATTTTTAAACCTACTCAATTTCACTGTCGATTATGTTTTTGGATGCGTCGTATCTCAACCTCAACCTCTGCTAGAAAGGATCCACCATTGCAAATACTATCCGTGTAGATAATTGAATAGACGGTTTGCGTTCATGTGTCACTTGATGAAATTCTCTGGAAGCGAACTTTCTCCACGTGAAATCTCAGGTGCAAATGTACCAGGAGATTTACTTGAGCTTTTAAAGGATGTATTCCTTCCTCCTCTGTAAACAGAATTATATTGCAGAGAAAACAATTCTGTCAAATGGTTGAACGATAGTTTAAAGAGATAGTTATAAAGGGTGTCTTTTATTCCAGGACTGACCCACGACGAAGTGATTGCTCAGTGTCTTCTATTCTTCTTGGCTGGATACGAGACAACAGCGTTAACCATCGGCTTCTCGATCTACAACCTGACTATCCATCCTGACATCCAGGAAAAGGTCTACCAGGAGCTTGTGGATGTGGTTGAAGACAAGGTAAAACTGTCTATTGACATTTTTGGCACCAAACATGTCAATAGTGACGATGACTAAATCGTAACTTCTGACAAGGAAAAAGTGATGATTTGTCATTCGTCACATTCACGTAACTCAAATACTACCTCAAAAGCAAACACAAACTCAACCGGAAAATATCCACATTATTAGCCTCAGTTTCTGTTTGAGTTACGGGGTGTGGGATACCACCAGTCTGCCACTTGGACACTCAAAGAACTAATGTTGACGATGGCTAAATCATCACTTTTCTGACACAAACTCAAACTGACCATTCACACCTAAAAATACACACAACAAGAAAGTCCTCCTACGTGAACGCAAGAGGCATACCGCCCGAAGCGAAGCAAGTGCTTGCTGTGTTGTCCTATCTGGGGGGCGGGGGGTTACTCTGCTGGGGGGAGGGGGGGGTTACTCAGGCTGAGTACCCCCCAGCCATGGGACTGAGTATCCCTCCCCCAGCCATGGGACTGAGTACCCCTCCCCCTGGCCATGGGACTGAGTACCCCCCCCAGCCATGGGACTGAGTACCCCCCATGGGACTGAGTACCCCTCCCCCAGCCATGGGACTGAGTACCCCTCCCCCCAGCTATGGGACTGAGTACCCCCCCAGCCATGGGCCTGAGTACACCCTGCCAACAGACCCCTTGGCTATGTGTATGATCTGAGTAACCCTTCTCCCTCCTGTTTAACAGACATACGCCTGTGAAAACATAACCTTCCGTCGTACTACGTACGCGGGCGGTAAATATCCGAGTGAATTTGCAAATAAAATTCTTTTTAAAGGAATTTCATTGATACATTTCTAGGAAATCAACTATGACGTTCTGAATGAATTGAATCTTCTGGACATGTGCATTCAAGAAACATTGCGAATCTATTCCCCAGCCGTTTTGTGAGTATTTTCGTCAGATGTCACTAAGTTCTTATCATTTGTATTTCTTGTATCTTTCAGAGTTGTTCTGAAATCTGTCAAATCTCAGTCAGATTTTCTTATCATTCTTATCTGTCATTTCAATTTGTATAATAATATTGTCTCACTACACAATAACATACTTGGCAGCCAATTACGTGCAATTGAAAACTGTGCATGACCTCCCAGAAAATCTTGCATAAAAATTATCTTTTCAAATTGAAGTACTCAGCGTGTATGCAACAAGGAGACTGTGATAAATGGAATCACGGTTCACGAAGGTACGGCGGTCGTGGCTCCCATACACGCAATACATCACGACCCTAAGATCTGGCCTGAACCAGAGAAGTTCAACCCCTGGAGATTCACCCCTGAAGAGAAGGCCAAACACAGTTCTTACCACTGGATGCCGTTTGGTGCAGGACCAAGGAACTGCCTGGCAATGAGGTTGGCTCTTCTGGAAGTGAAGCTTGCAGTGGCTCATCTTGTGCGAAAGTACAAATTTTTGAGAAGTGAAAAGACAGTGGTGAATTCTATTCTATTTTTTTCTTAGCCAGTCAAAATTTGTATTCTTTTAATGGCAATATTATTATCTATGGTGAATCGAAGATTTCTCTTTGGAGGGAAAGCCAACGCCTACTAGATGTGCCAATTCAAAATGTTCTCTATTGATTTCTGACAGGAAAAAACATGAAATGAGAGAAAATTTGGCCCTTGCATTGGGAGATGAGGTGAAACATTGAATTTAAGGTTTCCCAGAGTCTGTATCGGCGACAATGCCGGAGGGATGAACGCCAACCATATCAACGTTGTTTGCAAACAACCCATCTTATTCCAAACTTTTTCTGCTCCCAGGTTCCCATCAAACTGGAGAAAATGCGCCAAAGACCGGTTAATGGTATCTGGTTCCAGATAGAAACCAGATAGAAGACTTGCAAGACCTACATCCGATGAAAATTGTATTACAATTCGATCTAATTGATTTTACGCGTCACTTGTCTCGACCATAAAAATAGAGTCCTAAACAGGATCCTAAAATGTGTACGAGATATTCTTTTATTAAAAATTACATTCTAGAAGCAAAATAGAGAAAGTTCTGTTTTACATGGAGAGTATTTGAATTCGAATGTACACACTATACATTTTAGGACATTTGTAAACCAATCTAGAATTAACATTTCATCAACATTGTTAGATTTGTGGCGGTTTTCCCTGCCAAGTGGTTTACTCTGGATTAATCGTCTCCCCATTTATTGACGAAATGCAATCATGCATGAAATGGAGAAATAATGTGTTATTATTTGAGACGTACCACGAGTAATGATTCTATTTATGAATTGACAATATGAGAAAAGAAGTTATTTGTCTGATTTTAAAAAGCAACTTACAACAATTTATTAAGAGAATTCAGTCGCTACTTGATTGAAGTGAACAAAATGAAATTTGATAACAATTGGCATCTAGTATGCAAATGTACACAGCGTGATGCATTGTAAAAACATAAAAATAATAAATAATAAAACAAAAGAAACAAAACGTTACTTTGTATGTGATGGAAGATTGATTTCCCTCAGTCATGTTGTCAACAAAACCCAAAACGGGACGCAAAGCAGTGAAGAAACTGGGGGGCTTCGGTCCTGGTATTCCACGGCTTGAGAAGAAGTCAAAGTTCCATGTCAAGTAGCTGAAAAGTTTAGATTCCTCATTAAGGAGTCGACCCAGGATCCTTTCAATTATAACTCTTGTCAGTACTGCAGCAGTTAAAGTTTTATGGCTTATTCACATACACAGAGACTTCTTCCTGGGATGGGACCTTGTCCAAGAAATGGGTACAGTAGTCATTTACAGATGGGGATCTGTCCCGTTTTCGTAAGGGGAAAGCTTGTAGATTACAGTTTGCTGTATTGGTCAATGATGTAGGTTTTGAAAAAATAATATGACTTC
>JBCAUG010029731.1:0-10318 GCA_038406175.1 Haplosyllis leylae
AGTTTAAAGCCATTCCAAATTTTAGCATTTGATTAAGCTAACAAGGGGGATGTCATAGTACGCCACCTATCGTATATGTAGTGCAGTGTAATGGCAGCTTCGAAGCTGTTTATTGATTTTGGGTTACAATAAAGTCTCTAAAACAATAGTTATTGTTTGTGCCGACCTAATATAACAGATAGTGTCACTCCTGCGGTCTTATCAGTCGTTTACCTGTATCTCGATGCTCTTTGTACCAACCAAACATCATGAGAAGAAACTCATCGATGAGGCCAGTTAAATAATTTTCTGTTCAGGGTGTTCATTCCCTGTATCGAAATCTTTGTTGAGATTTACTTGTGCACAATGTGCATTTCTCACTGTTCCTTGCAATTGATTTCTTCTTTGGCTACGTTCAATTCATGTTTTTATTTATTTTATTTAAGATTACAGAACTTTAGTTAGACTTACTGAAAGTGTTGACTGCGCCAATCACACTGAAGCTTTTTTGTGCCATGAATCGAATCTACACCCCTGGCACGCACCCCTACGGACCAAATGTTCTCAGTTTTATACAGTTCTTTGGATAAAATTTCCAAAATTTTATGTTGGCGCACCCCCAAGCGGGCGTCCTCTCCAATGGAGGATCCTGGATGCTTTAAAACTATCTGAATGGCTGAATGGTAGAGTATTTAACTCACAAACCGTCTGCATTAAAAATCAAGTACAACCAGAGGTTAACTCAAAACTTATTGTTATCACTTTAAAGGTAAACCTTTGGCGCTAACATTGCGAACTTTGGTGTCATTCGTGAAAAACATGAATGACCATACAATCTTGAACCCGGACCTTCTGATTCACCACCCTGCCTCAATAAGAAGAGCAAAAACAAGAACAAACTTATTCAGCATAGGAAGTAGCTCAGTAATACTTCTATTTTAGGATTCTTGGCGTTTTTAAGACAAAATCAACAGGAACTAATTCACCAGAAGGGAAAAGGTGCAAACCATTCTGAGGTAAGATTTTAAGATTATGCATCGTTTAGGAATATTCGAATTCATTAATTTGGCACAAAATTTCACAGAGTCTGCTGCCGGAGAAATATCTGTCTCTGTTCTCTGATTGATCAATTGAAAAGTACATTTTCGAAAAGGACCCAATTATTTGCAACGATTTTAACTCAAACATACGAAAAGAATTTTATCGGAGTCTATTGCAGTGGAAATTACATATGCAATCCTTTTTTGAAAGCTTTTTTTAAACGTTCTTGATCAACGGATTCTGTGAACTTTCATACTGAGCAATAAAATTGTTAAATTTCATTTCAAAGGTCCATTCTCATGTCAACATCTGGCAAATTCATAGTGCCATGCTATCTTTGGTGGGCAAAGGGATTTAGCTGAAAATGTATACTAATTCCCGATTTGAAAAACCTGTTTCTCTTTGCCAATGAGAAGGAGTGAATATTGATATTTGTTATCAGTAACCTAATATCGCGCGGTCAATAGGAGACCGTCTGGCAACTCTTTACGATTTTATGAAGTCAAATATAGCACATGACATGTTAGTTTAAGTAAACTTATAATTTCATATTTTCATGGAACAGTTTGATGGGACAGTTTTAGCACGCAACTCATTCGGAATCAGCAATCCAAATTTAAGTAGCAAGCGTTTTGACAACTTTCTGTGAAGTGCAAAAACTTTCATAAAGTTCCTTCACTTAATACATATTTTCGAATTGATCGGTTTGAGGTCTCAACTCCATTTTAGTACACGAGCAACTGGAGAAGGAAATTTCCTCAAACTTATCAATTTAACGCCATTTTAGTTTTTCAGAATAGGCATTTCTTTCAGATCTGACAGATCTAGAAGTGAATTTCTACTCCCTGCTACGCATCGATTAATTATTTGATAAAATACATTCAGTCTAGCAATATTAAATAACCCTTACCTTCAGAATTTAAATTGTAATCAATACTGCATTTTATTTCTGTCAGATCTGTAGATTTGCTTAGTGTGAAAAACACGAGTGTTTCAGCCGCCAAACGGGTACAGAGCTGTAAACTCTTAAACAAGAGAGCAAATTTATCCATTCAGAAACGATTTGAATGAGAAAAAAGTTAACTGCATGGTATAAAATTTCATGCCCGAATCTTCATTTTTTAGCACCAGGTTAACCAAATAAAATCGAACATGAAGTGTTGCGGATGTTGCCCGGAGAGTTTCAAGAAGGAGTTCCAGTTGAGGAAGTGTGGGTTATCCTGTTCTAAGCCCTCTACATTCTACATATGGCAGGTTATCATCTTTCAGATATACTATTTTAATGTTAAAATGTGTTCAGCATATATTGTTCCTATTGAGTAATTATTGACAAGGATTTCCATTGGTAAGTTCATGATATTGATGAATTTAAGAATTCTATCATAATAGGTCCCTTACAGCTAATGGACTAAATCGTAACTCACAGCATGGAATTTCATAGAGCAGTTAATCTGAGCTAAAATGCGATTTATCAAGCTTGGAATTTAATTTCACTTTCTTGCATTGGATTTCTTTTGTAGTTCAAATGGCCAGCGATCGCGTTGATTCTCTTCAAAGCGTTCTTCGCCGTGTACGTCTTGGCGTGGTTGATCTACAACTTAGTTGAGGCTCCCGGAGCTGAGGCCAACAACAATCAGATTCCGGTCGTCTTCCTCACAACATGGTCGTTCATCCTGCTCGATCTCTACCTCTTCGCGAGTCTGATTGATGCCATCTACATGACCTTCAAGTAAGGTTCCAATTCGACATGATGTTTCATAGATACCTAAATAAAATACAACGTCGTGAAAAGTCACAACAGGTCTGCCCATTGCTATGACATAATGCCATCATGATGTCACGATGGCATTGTGTGAAAACAGATTCCCACCAGTGACTGCAGCTTAAAGTAGGTCCACTTATCATAAAAGTGCCAATGTATGCAAACAACCAATTGATTCCTGACGGTGGGTCATTATCGTTGTTGCTGTCAAAGAACTAAAAACCACGCTGAATCATTTCTACATTGACTGACATCGTTGCCACCGTCGCCTTGTGAACGAGCTTGCTGGCGTTGTGCAATTCCTAAAGGAATTTACGATGATCCAATTCTTTCCATTACAAAATTGTTTCTTTTCTTTTAATTGGCAATTCTGAATTTTAAACGGAATACCCTGACAGGTATGCACGTGACGGCCACATCACTTCAATCACTCAAGTGATAGGACACCACACGGTACCACCGAAAGACGAAGAGATAGAATCCGGAGAGATGCTAGAAACCGACAGGAGAGATGTGTCGCACCCGCACGAGTACGGGATGACGTGGTACCACAGGGTTGTGTGGGTCCTACACGACATGATCTCCGGAGCTGCACCATTGGTGAGTCAACAGTGGTAAATCCAGGATTTTCCAGAGGGGGGGGGTCCCAACCCCTAAGGGGGGGGGGGTCGCAAGCTACTATTTACTATTTGACCAATTTTTTTTTCAAAAAACTGCATGAAAGTGAAGAAATGTTGGCCAAGTGAGGGGCGTCCCTTGCACCCCCAGGTGCGACATTGGTCAACCTCAACAGTTTCATCAAGGTTAAGGCCATCTCGAGGTCAAAGTCGTAAATTCCGTCCTTTGACAATTTTCATGTGTGTAGTGGTTCTATGACGATAGTCTCAACTCAGTTTTACTTTTCCTCTGTTGCAGGTGACGTTGATCTACTTCCCGTTCCTGTTACCTCTCGCAATGAAGGAAAACCCCGAATTTGCAGCTTCGCCTTTGGACATCAACATCCACGGAGTCAACACGATCATCATGCTTCTGGACAACTTCTTCACTGCCATCCCGGTGCGTCTGATGCACGTCATCTACCCGGTCATTTACGGTGCCATCTATGTCATCTTCTCCGCAATCTACTTCGCCTTTGACCCGGAGAACCACATCGTCTACCCGGGTCTCCTGGATTGGCGTTCTCCGGGACCGACCATCGCCACTATCATCGTCGTTGTCGTTGTGCTCCTGCCTCTGATACAGCTAGCTTGGTACGGTTATTACAAACTCAGGTTGTGGACATTTAGAAAGTTCTATCACCATGACTACTGCGATCCTACGATGTTGTAAATTTTGAAGACAAATATTATGGGTGTAATATTGTATAGATATATTATTTTTACAAAAAGCATTAAAGGAAACACATTTTGGAAGAGTGATTTCGAAAGAGTGGAGCTTTAAAAATTTCGCATAATAATGTCTGCATTTCGTTTCGTCGCTGCTAAACCGCGTTATGGCCGTTGAAAATTCTATAATTTTGTGATTAGTATCATTAGTAAAAGTAGAAATATGTAATCATCTAGATTATATAATCGTTACAGTGATTGATGTTATGATGTAAATATCCCACAAATTGAACTGTATGGGAGTGTTGTGAACTATTTTTCGGAGATTGTCAATTTTAATCATACAATATTTTTGTACATCAAATATTTTTCTGTACGAAGTAAATAAAAATGAATTTTCATCTTATTTTTGTACCAATATTTTTGTGGTAGGTTCTAGTCGTTTAATTACTTTGGAAAAGATTAAAGTGATTTTATTTTGACATGTAACTGTGGAGTTATGCATTCATATTAGAATAAACTTTTTCTTCAGATGGCACTACTAAGTTGGATTCTATTATGTCCAGCATTCCACTAAATTAACAAATTATTTCTGGTATGTTGGCAGGCGTGAACACACAGGGGAAAATGAAATGTTCGAACTTAACGTGTAGTTTTGTAACATTTCAAGGACAGTTTACTTTGGATAAAGAACCTGTAATATAAGCGAGACCCATTGGGATGTTTTATGATCAGTTTTACGAGGCAGAAAAAGGCTGTGTTCAAAATCTGTGTCGTAGCTTTAATTTTAACCCACGGTTTGACAGGTTGACAAACCTTTTTACACAACTAACGGAAAAGATGATCGACGCTCGTCTGTTGTTTTGTTTTCTTTTTTGGAAAAAGAAAATCCAATACAGCGGTGATGGTGCCTAAGGATCGTCCACACTGGGCAAAACCGAAGGAAATTATTTTGTTGTTTGCCATCCCAATAGCCGTCAAATTAATTGTCTAAATAAACAATGAATTCCATGCTCCTTTATTTTACTGGACATCTTGTCAGCATCCCACCTATCACAGACACTGCCCCCACATTCGCTTCTGATCAGTGTGATTAGACCTCAAATGGTGCACGCAAATTTACCCTAACCGGTGCAAAACATCAAGATATGATGACGAAAACCAATATTTTACAAGAGAAACAAATCTAAATCTTTTGGATAAATACAGCATGATTGACGTGGTCAACATTTGTTTTTGTTTACCGAGTTCAAAGTTTCGAGGTTTCTGTGGTTGGTTTGAATTTGCATAGTGAGGACAGATTTATCTGTTTCAGGTACAAACAACTTCAGTGCAATAAAACAATTCAGTATCTTTGCAGACACATTTCACTTTTTAGCAATTGAACTTATTAGTCACCGTTGGAGGCAACATGGTACGGCACCATAAATGGAGCTTTTAAAAGATCGTGGGATTGTGGTAAAGTATTTTTAACATTGAAAGTGTAACGCTTTGCACAGAGAATTATTTTTCAAAGATTAAGTAGAAGATGGTGTAAACATGTATTCAAGAAATTAATGTTATTGATATTGTTTCTATCGTTACTAATGCACAAAGACAACACGGAAAATATAAACATTATCAAATAAAACTTGTGCTAAATTGGCACTGCACGACAGGACTGTGACTTTTAGTGCTTCAGGTGATAACAGAGTGATAACAAGAACACCTGTCAGGGAACTAATAATGTTATGAGGTAAGGGATTTTGCTTAAAAGATAAAAGAACTCCACAACGATCCAAATAAATCAACATGCGATAGCAAGACCTGTTTGCAGAAAGGACACCGACAGCGGCTAACATAACGCAAAAACGTGGTTATTCTTCGATTCGTCAAATTCGGTGGTTAAGGGCTCGTTCACACTGTGCGATGTTTTCTGATTGCGTCTGCGATTTGTCATTGCCTATAATGTGTTGTATAGGAGCCAGTGATGTTGTTGCAATCGCCCAGTGTGAACACTTCTATTGAGTCCTGTACAATCCATTTGTTGTGATGAGAAGAATCACAGTCGCAAACAGAAAAAAATGCACAGTGTGAATGAGCCTTAAAACGTACACATCGATGAAAACATTGGGCAACATTTAAGTTAAATCCTGACCCTCATGGAATGGAGAATGAGAATGGAAATATGCAAACAAGAAGAAGACACATATTCACGCCATTAAAATCTCTAAATATTGAATTCATTGCGAATCTCTTATTTTGTGATAGAAAACCTAAAGAAGAAATTCCCTACCAATTAACCAAATTAGCCGGAGGTTTCGCAATTTAAAAAAACACAATAGTAGTCGAAACAGTTTTTGATAAAAAGATCCAATGTCACGACCCAGGTCATAAATTTTACCCAGTCGGATTGTTTTACAGGCTACACGTTAGGTCAATCACTGATATATAGAACGTATTTGGATAAATATGAATAATTGGGAAAGAGTTTCTTATCTTAATGTGTCCTCACACGAAAGATCTCTGAGCTGATCTTCACTTATCGAAACACTGAGAGAGCACTTGGATTACAGGATGACATTTGACATTCTGAGACGATTTTTCCACCATCTAAATCCATAATTGCTGTTGCGTGTTGGGTTTCTGCTAAATTTGGTGCTGAATTTTGTAAAATGTTTGGCTTATACTACTGGCTTTGATGATCTGACTCTTAACATTTTAGAACAACAGAAACTAACGAGAGCACGATTCGGAAGACAGTACACAATGGACCACAACATCAAAAGGATTATATTACTGATCTCTAATCTTAGAAATAAGCAAATAATTTTGAGGATTTGAGTTTCAACTACTGTTGACATTTAGGTGGAACTATTATATTTTCAAAAGTGATTGGATAGTTTAAACTATTCGGACGCCATGGCATGCATCAGTCGTTGTCCAGAATGGCTGATGAAGGAACTTACCTGGAAGAAGTGTGGGCTCACCTGTGTCAGATCCACGTGTTTTTATTGTTGCCAGGTAATTTTGACTATTAAACATTTTTTATGGAGTTTTACAGGAAACAGATTACCCCCTGAAAAGGGGAAGCCAAGAATAGTACAATTTCGTCCTATTTTAAAATATGTAGAGGACATAATTCCTTCTTGGGGGACCTCTCGTACCAATGTTTTAGACTTCAGATGATATCTGCCTTGACTTTCCAAGCTAGGGTTGATCCCTTCACTTGTTTGATTCTTAGCCTGAGCGTAATAGATTACTTAGGTTCACCTCTGGCGCAATACCTGGTACCTCTTGTCACCCAGCATGGCAACTGAAGCACTTTGACCCACTGGCTTTTTCAAGCATCGGTAGAGTCAAGCTCATGCCACAGTGACTGACAGGCACTTTTCCAGTGCTAATCTGCATTGTCAGAGCAGTTTCCTCTTCTTTTTAGCTTTTGTATGACACATTAATGTCATTACTTCTTTTTACAGTTCCAGGTACCAGAAGTAGTGTTTATAATTTACAAGGCTATTTTCGCCGTCTACACGTTGGTATGGCTCATCATCAACCTGGTGGAGGCTCCAGGAGCTGAAGCGAACAACAATCAGAGTCCCTTCGTCTTCCTGACTACCTGGTCCTACATTCTGTTGAACCTGTATCTGTACGTGAGCCTGGGGGATGCTCTGTACATGACTTACAAACACAGCAGGGACGGAGATGTCCACTCTGTACGTGAGGTACTTGGACATCGTCGTCGACATGCGGCTAACAAGGTAGGTTCTTGACTTACATTCTCAGTGTTCACTAAGAATTAAACTCATTTAAAGTAAAGAGACCCTCAAAATGTGTACATAGACTGTAATGTGTTGTCTTCTACATACGGATAGCGAGGTGGGCTTTCCGATAGAGATGGATATTAACTGAAAGTAAAAATACTGGACAGGCCCTTGTGTTCTGTAATTTCCTTTCTTCATATTAAGGCTGTAAAATTGCCATTGAATTAAATAACACACAGGAAACCGGTATCAGATAATTGCTGGTAATCTGTAAAGCCCGTTCACACCGAGCGAGAGCGAAATTTTTCTTCGATGTTTGTCGCTTATTCCTTGATCTTTTTTGATTGTTCTTTGATCTTTTTCGCTTTCGCGTGATATCGATAAGTCCAAAGTCTTTGTTGAAGTCAAAAAGTTCTTACGTTCAAATTTTACAAAAAAAAAATGTTTTCAGGTGAATACGATGGAACCAGATCATGAGGAACACGACTACAGAATGACTTGGTATCACAAAGTAACCTGGGTTCTACATGATATGATAACAGGAGCAGCACCTGTGGTACGTCTTCACAATCACACGTGATAACCTGACACGCGCTAAATTCTTTCGAATGTGAACAAATAATATCATGGTTTTATCACTTGAACGGATCCTGAATGATTGCTCAGCTTTCAGAAAAACATGAACTGTTAAAAAGACCATCTTTTGGGGGGGGGGGGGGTAACTGGGACACGTCCCTTTGCTATCATGTGCGACTGGTTCACTCAGCACACATTGCAAAGAGAGTTGATTAATTACTTTTCACAAGTCATCTCTCCTGTGAGTTGTCCCATTCCTCAGAATCCTATCACGGGATTTCCAGTATAAGTCTATGTAAGGAGAACTATTTCCTTACATGACTCACTCGAGTAACCACAGCTTCAAGCACAACAGCTCACAAAGAGAAGACAACAAGTAGCTAAGTGTATTATACTACAAGAAATAAAAGGAACTAGTTCCAACAAAATATCCAGAGACTGTACTTTTATTTACCAAACTAAGCAAACAGAACAAGGGAAAATTACAACATAACATTGCCCTCTGCTCTGGAACGGCTACTGAGTAACCCTATCAAATACTGACATTGTGTGCTGGCATTTATTTGTTTTCATATTTTGTGAAAGCCAGGCTTTTTGGTTTCAATCAAAAATTGTCAGTTCAAGTATGCAACCTGGTATGAAGCAGAAATTCCAAACAATGATATATTCACACGAAAATATTAATAAACTTTCCACTTGTGTATTTTTTTTGCAGGTAACATTAATTTACTTCGCCTTTCTGTATCCGCTCGCTGTGAAAGAGAATCCAGAATTTGCCTCTTCTTTTCTGGACGTAAACATCCACGGAATCAACACCGTGATAATGATCATCGACAACTTCGTCAACGCCATTCCCATCCGTCTCACGCACGTCTTGTATCCAGCCTTGTATGGACTCATCTACGTTTTATTTTCCCTAATTTACTTTGCATTTGACCCGGAGAATAATATTCCGTATCCGGATATTCTGGATTGGAGAAAACCCGAAATCACTATTCCTGTAATTCTGATAGTGTTGTTTATTTTAATGCCGTTACTGCAGTTTGTGTGGTACGGGTGGTACAGGCTCAGGTTGTGGGTGTTTTACAAGATTTACCATATTGTGTACAATGACCCGATTGACTTATAATCTGAGCGAGTGTTCACACAAACTGATAAAGTCTGTGGCACCTTTTTCTCTTTATGTGTGAACAGCACCAAAGGACTACATTCACCCCATTGTTTGTCAGGCTAAATTTGGTTACGTGTGAACGTAGCTTAAGTTATTTTTTTTGTGGATCTTCATTACCCCGTCAAAGATTAAAAAAACTAAAAGAAAGGCGAAAAAGGTCTCTATTGTTTCAGTTTTCTTTTGAAACATGTTTTCCTTTGACGGTCGCAATAAATCATTTTACTTATGCAGTAACTATTTTTGTTACAAACTTTTTAATCTATTTACCAGTGCTATTTGAGCACAAAAACATCACGCATTTCTCTTTACTCCAAAACAAGGCATCCATCCTAATAGAATATAAAACTGGACAGACTTTTAAAGGAAACCTGACACAAATTACTTTTGAAAATAGCTTATTTATCAGAATTAGCTCAATAATTAGACAAGATACAATTCAATAAGGTTTCATTTCAACAGAATTTGACAGAAGTCAAGAAGTTACAAAATTTGACTGAATGACTCGTAGTTCATTTTGAATATTAACCCATAATTGGATGCTGTTTAACTTGCATAAATCCAGACTGCTCAGGGCAAATCATTAAAAAATGTTGTGCAAATCCTTAAACAAATGAATAAGTATTATGTCACCAATACTTACACTTGCTTGGTTTGTGTAGTAGAACTCAACCCCAGTCAGAATTGAGTGTCCGCCAGGTCAGTGAGGAGAGCAAGAGTAGTT
>JBCAUG010029742.1:0-10317 GCA_038406175.1 Haplosyllis leylae
ATGGAACCTGAAGCTGTACTCGATGTTATTCGAGGGTAGCATCAATGGTAAGTGCATGCCAGTATTAGTGGACATGGCACCCTCAAGTGACTTTTATAGCCAGACAAGTACTCCAATCATACACAGTGATTGAACTTCTATTTATACCCTGGCAAACTGAAATGGTCCTATTTCTGGTGCCTGGATATATTAAAAAATGCAGATGGGGAAAGTAATTAGCTTCTTATAATACACTATACTTGTTGCAATCACTAACCTAAGTGTTGATATAAATTTTAGACACATATTTGGAAGACTCAATACTGAAATAAAACTGAAATAAGACATATATTTTAAGAATATCAGTATTGTGACTTATCCAGATGGTGACAAATCTACGGCAACAAATTGCACTTGCGCAGAAAAAAAGTTGAGTTTGTGTAGCGATTTTGCATAATGATTTCAAAAACATTACACAAAAATATCATTACTGTGGACAAAATTGATCTCACTTTTCGTGAAAAGGGCTATCTACTCTGTTTCTACCATGCCTCCCTGACATAGCCGGTGTTTGGCGTGTCTCTGCTGCTGTAAGGGTGCCATTAGATGCTATCTCCTTGGAGACCAGCGCCTCTCTGACCTTTTCCGCATAGAATGTGGCCTTTTATACCTTTCATTTTTACAAAGCCACACCCACAACGCTGTAGCGCCATCCCCTCGAAGGAAATGGAGGCTTCTGATTGGCTTAGCATGTTAGCAACCATGACCATGCACCCTCTGGTGGACGTCGTCAGGTATAAAAGGGTGTAAAAAGGTCGCACGTGCAGCATTTTCATTCTGACCATCTCTGGGAACACACGTAAGTATCTCTCTTTACGTCCGCTGGCTGGTCTGCATTATCCCGGCATTACCCCGGCTTAGAGTCAGCATAACTGCCGGCACTTGCAGGCCGGCTAAGCAACCAACCCTCCCCTCATAAATAACAAAGTCCACCTCCTTAGCCAGCCCCAGCGCCGGCGTAGATAAACTTCACATTCCAGATGGGGAGTCTTCACACTGATTAGCCGGTTATGCAATCTGTTTATTGTAGTGCATAACAGCCCTTATGTAACGGTTTAGATTAGCCGGGTTATCTTTAATCACATCTCCAGGCTATGTAACAAAGGTCTTTAAAGCATCGAACTTAAACAAATAATAACAATAACCCAAGCTGTTTATTTAATCTGTGCTGGCTCGCGTTGCCGGCCTTGCTCTTGTAAACCAACACCGCTGTCCCAGTTAGTTTGTTTATCTAATGCGTCACCAACCCAATTTGAACAAGGCATCTGTTTCAAATCCCCAGCTAACTCTGCTTACTTACATTGCAGGCCCAGACTATGACAGACCTGTTCCAAGATTGGGAAAACAGTCTCCGGGAACTGGCCATGGCAGAGGCCAGGGAAAAACTTGAAAACCAGCTAGAGTTGTGTGATGGAGAGGCCGGCCGAGCCTTGTCACAAGACTGGTTATTTCAGAACCCAGATGTTTTATGGACAGAGACCCAACTGGGCATCATCTTTGATGCCGAGGGTGGAGAGTGGCTGTACCGGCCACAAATCTTCATTGAGATGCACGTGATTGACACAGACTTGGCCGACTGATGGGCTAGTAAGGTTACTGGAAGTCGGCAGACGAAAAGTACAAGGAGCACAACGCTCTGTTGCTGTGCTTAACTGAGAACCGTACCAGCTTGGATCTGATGGGGTAGAACAGATTCACATTCTCCACCTGCATCGTTTGGGTGTATGCCGGCCAACACATGGTGGACATTAGCGCGGCCATCCCGCACCTTCAAACTATGGCAGCACAAGGGCAGGAAGGTGTGGCATTATGCCACATACCTACCCCCAACCTGCCCTACTGGCCTTACCCAGCTGAAGGCGAGCCGAGCATCCTTGTGGCTTGCTCTGGGCCAAACCATGTGACTTTCTGGAGTGGCATACTGGATGCGTTCCGGGCATGGGAAGTTATACCTTACACCCGGAGTGACCTTACCCGGTTTGTCATTCTCAGCCAAGACGTCACCGGCTTTCCCCACATTAAAGAAGATCAAGTGATTTTCCGAAAGGTGGACAGCTGCCGGGTGATGTGGGTGAATGTGAATTTTGTGTGCCACGGATCAGACAGCGGTCTCCATCCGGCTACAAACCCCATGTACCTGTGTGAGTCAGAGGGCGCTATCAGCCGCCAATGATGGTATCACCTGGCCTAACTTCGGGACCGATACTAATCCTCCACAAGATGTGCCAAAAATGCCGAAAACGCCAATTATTCTGCTAGATGCCAATCTAGACGCTCCAGGGGACAAACTAGCAGCTCCGCCCACACCCGATGATGGGGCAAAGCCAGGTACCCCAGCGGCTCCCACTGAACCAGACAAGCCTGATAACACTGACAACCATGGTGACGGCGAGGGAGGACCAGCAGATGTGGTGTCTGACTCCGCCGCCTCCACAGCCTCGGTCAAGGCTTGCTTGGCCAGCACCATGCAACACTGGATTACCCAGCTACTGGGTCAGACCAAGGAGCTGTCCACCAAGTAAGTGAACCTAGCTGAGTACTACTACCACAAGATGGAGGTATTGCACGGCCACCTCCTGTTGGACCTCAACACCTGCTCCTCCGAGATCCGGTGCACCATGGCAACCTTCCGCCTGGCTGTAGATGTCCAACGTGGGGTACTGGGAGCATCAGCCAGCCTGACCCAGTACAACTTGGTGGTGGATAGCATGTGGCTAGCCACCCAAACACTCCAGACTGCAGTTGACAGCCCGAGGAGAAATACATCTTAAAGAGGTGTGAGACCAAGGCCAAGCAGGCAGAGGCAGTAGTGGAGCTTAAGCTGTACCTTGAGACACAGTCTGGCCAGGCCGTCCAAGACTTTCTGTCCACGGCCATGCCACTAGCCATAAGGGCGGCAGCGGTGGATGGTGGAGACTCTAGCCCCTTCATGGCCCTGCTGGCCCAACAAGTGGGGGAGTTTCAATGCCGGGTATCTGGCCTCTTCACTGCCAACCTGGACTTTGAGATAAACTCGAGGTTCCTATCGGCAGTGCAGCAGCTGGACATTCTAGTGACGCATGCAAGGGCCATGCCCATGATGTGCCCGATGTACTATGTGACTCCCGGCACGCCGGCTGCATGAGCGCCATCCGCCAGTGTTCTCGGATGTGATTGTTGATACTATCATGGTTATCAACATTATACAAGCACACCAGGCACTGGGAGCCGACCCGGATTTTAGTTGCCTTCCCCACAATCTGCACAGTCAACTCCTGCCGGCTGATCACCTCGGGCTTGTGCAACTTAGTGAGCCTGAACATGATCTGTTTGGCAGCAAGGCCAGTGAGGGGGAGAGCCACCTTTCCACTGTCGTTCACGAATACCCAAGCTAGCCAGGTAGCGGTGATGTGTCCTGACCCAGGTGGAGAACCCTGGCTTACCGGCAGCTGTAGGGTCTTTGGGTTGGCTAGCTGCGCCAAGGCATTTTCATACTTCTCGTGCTCTGCCGGCTCTATGTCCGGGTTTTGTAGCATGCTGTGGAAGACCTCTTGGGTGTTGGTAACCGAAGAGTAGTGGGAATACCATTTCTCATCTCCCCAGGACTTCCTCTCCTTCCGTATCACACTAAAGTGTGCAGTGAGGTCCCGTTGGGTAATTGTGCAGTCCAGCAGACCTAATTTCTTCCAGAGAGTACAGATGTACCCATAATCCTTGCCCTGGGCCAACAGCCTCATGCCGGCCTTCTTGTTTTTGACCTCACAGTTGGCCTACAGTTGTAGTGCCACTGGATCGGCCGCGCCTTTTCCTTTAAAAGGTGGGGGCTGGTCGCGGTTGGATTCTGATGACTCATCATTACGGGAACGTTCCTTTTGGGATTTCTTCTTTTTCTTCTTTTCTCTTTCTTAGCCGGCATACCCGGCATTTCATTGGACTCTGAGTCTGAGACGCTCCCGATTATTTTGTCAGCCAGGGATTTCTTAACTTCTTCAAGACCGAAGTCGGCCCCCATCTGGTCCGTCTTCCAGCTAGGCTTAGCCGGTGGTGTCCCCATGCTAGGCTTCTTGGGATTCTTGTTTGGCATTGTTTCGCTGGACCCCTCTTCATCGGAACAATCTAGGAGAACGATATCTGCATCATCATCTGCTGGCGGCACAGATTTAGTTTCTGCCGGCTTCTTGAGAGAGTGAGGCTGTTTGTGAGTCTTGCCAGGATTTGGAGCAGGCACCAGCTTGCTCTGGGTTAGGCTTGGAAAACTGGGAGGGGGTCTTGGGGGATTCATGCCCGGGGCGCCCATAGAACATGCCAGATGGACGAGGGCAGACAGCTTAGGAGACTGTCCCGGCTTGGCCATTAGCTTGGTGCCGGGGACAGGGTTCACCATGGGTTTGGAGCCCACGGGGATTATGTGCCATCTGCCTCCGCATTGAAGCCACTGTCTCTTCGATGATGACCCACAGGAAAGATGCACATCACTTGGTCTTCCGGGATGTCAATCCCAAGTAATCAGCCACCCCAGTTGCTGGCTCTTAGCTGGGCTTCCGGCTGCCAGCACATGGGTGGTAAGCTGCCATGTGACCTGCCATTGATTTCATTGTGTTTTCCTTCTCCAGCCACCTACCGGCAGACTTACATCCGACGGATTTGCTGTTCCTGATAGAAAGGTGCTATCGTTAAGTCTTATTGTTCGGCCAGCACTCCCAGCCACATATCATGCCAAAGAAGATTTGTTCGTTTTCGATTTTGTAGGTTTTAGCCGTTTACTTTGTACTCCAATTTATTATTATTTAGCCAGTTTTTAGAATATTATTGCCTTTTGTCTTATTCCAGTTCATTTTTAACCAGCAGTTTTGCCGCCGATCATGCATTGATTGTAAAGTGAAAGAAAATAAACATTTATACAGAGCAAATTGTTTGTTTAATTTCAAAGTTCGCGCCGGTTTAAAATAACAAAAACATAGAACAACACGAACGCGTACATAACAAACAACTTGTGGCCCATTTTGCGCCGTATTCAGAAAAATTAAGGGCATACTGATTTTTCCAGGTCCGGCTAACCTTGCCCACAGTTTGGTACGTCGTCACCGGTATGGCATAGCCACCGGCTATCCCTTCCCCCCTGAAAGAGAAGGGTGCATCCTCGTGCCCTGGACGGGAGTTTAAGGTTCAGAGTCAGTGTTCACGTGTGTTGCCTGGCAGCAGCCGTTACTTGTGGTTGTTGCCAGCCCACACCTGGTGGAGGCCGTATCGTAGCTTATCAGTATACAGTCTACTTCACTGCGGACGCCGTGTTCCGGCGTCGTTGTTTAAAACGAAGGTGCCGTTTCGCGACAGCTAGCCTACCCGGTCCTTTCTTTCCCCCTCAATGGTGTAACATGAACAAAGAGGCCTCTCCCGGCAAGTACTCGCTCATGGCGGAACGTCTTCCACCGGCGCAACATCTCTGACCATCGGAGGATCGATGCCCTCTTCGTCAGGGGTTACATAGCCAGCTCCTTTCAGCAGTACCTCCGATCGTACTGTGCCGGCCCGATGGCCGGCCTTGTGGTGAGGAAGGTCAATCATGGTCCTGAACGCGGCTAAGTACAGGCCATAAGACAATTCATGAGGTATTTCATCTCTTTCGCTGGTACCTTCCCCTACCATCCCGGCTAACGCTGGTGTTGCAATTGCTACATGTACATGGACATTGTCGTTCCGGTCCTCTGGACTTGCTATCCATAACAGCAGGCATGCCTGGTGAAGTGTCTTTTCATCGTTCTCATTTCTGTCGTTCCACACCACATACGTCGGAACGCCGTCCGCCACGTGGAGAATCACTGTATGCAGTTGGTCACCCCATCGGTTCTTTAGTTTCCTGCTAGCGCCTGTGAAGGTGTCCAAATGGATCAACACCTTGTCGCCGGGCTGGAGTTCAATAGCTCCGGCGCGTTTGTCGTAGATTCGTTTAAACCTGGCGGCATCGATGTCAGCTGTGGTTTTGGCTTTGGCAATGGCACTCTTTAAGTGCTTGTACAGTGTTGTGACGTACCGGTCCACACCCCTGATTTCTCTCTGCCGTCTCGTCGGAAAGAGAAGGTTGATAGGTATCCTTGGCCGGCATCCAAACATGAGGAAATGTGGGAATAGCCAGTTACCTGGCTCCTGGTCGAGCTGTATGCATGACAAATCGACGAGATGTGTGCCGGCCACCGGTGTTTCCTCCCTGGGTCTAATTTCCCGATCATCCTGATTAGGATCTGATGGGCTTTTTTGACGGCACCATTACCCTGTGGGTGGTACGCCGTCGTCCGTATTTTCTTGACATTCAGTAGATTGCACAAGGCGGTCACGACTTCTCCCACAAACTCCGGTGTCTGGTCCGACATTAGCCAGTGTGGGAACCCAAATACGGAGAAGTATTCGTCGTACAACGTTTTCGCGACTGTATGTGCTTTCCTATCTGGCGTGACGAAAGCATGCACAAAACGGGTGAAGTGATCAATAACTACCAAAACTTTCTTGACCACCGGTTTCTTCTGTAAATGCATGGTAGTTTTCATGTTGACAAAATCCATATGGACTAAATCGAGCGGCTCACTAGCGTCGATCGTTACCATCTCGGGGATTACTGGTCTGGACTCATAGCGCTGACAGCGCTCACAGCCAGCAACCGCCATAATGGTTTGCCGGCCCATACCCGACCACCAGAAGCGCTCCCTCATCAAACTCAACATCCGATCTCTGCCCTGATGTCCGGCTTCCTGATGGCAGCCATCAATGGCAGCCTGCCTTTTCTTAGCCGGGACGACGAAAGCTAACAAGCGCTCTTCCATGCCTGGCGCTTTGGTCGTCACATACAGCAAATCGCGTGACATGACCAAATCCTTCTGCCTTCTCATGTAAGCCAATCGGTCTACATCAGATACCTGGCCAGTGAGGTACTCTGATAGGGTTTGGTTATTCTCCTTTGGTTGGCTAAGCCAGCCCTGCACATGGCGGATAACTGGGTCTGCCTTCTGAGCTAATACCCATTGCCTGTCAGCAAGATTTTTAAACGCTGACTTCCAAACTAGGGTCGCCCGGGCATGCAGGATGACATCGTTATCTAGCCGGGCATCCTCCTGGACGAGCCGCGGGTTGTCCTCCTCCGCTCGCCGGACCTTAGCTCCCATCTTTGCACACTCTATCAATTCCCTCACACTGTCTTTGCCCAGCTGGTCAGTGACCCGGCTAAGGCAGTCAGCGACTTTGTTGTCTGAGCCCCAGATGTACTCTATAGACATGTGGAAATTAGCCAGCACGGCCACCCACCTGTGACCGGTGGCATCCAGATTCGGTGAAGACATAATGTACGTAAGAGGGTTATTGTCGGTGTGGACCAGGAAAGGTCTGTACTGGAGGTACTCCTGGAACTGGTCCACCACCGCCCACTTGAGAGCAAGAAACTCCAATTTAGAAGAGTGGTATTTCCCCTCTGACCCCTTTAGGCTCCGGCTAGCAAAAGCCACCAGATGGTACCTTCCATCGTCCTGCTTCTGCAACAAGACGGCACCTAGTCCATCTCCGGAGGCATCAGTCTCCAACAGAAAGGGTTTCTCAAAGTCGGTGAAGGCCAACACGGGCTTCACCATACACTTCAGCTTTAAGGCATGGAAGGCCTCCAGAGCCTCGGTCATAAGTTGCACCAGTTGGTTCTTCAGCTGGGCATTCTCACCCACCATTAGATCCTGCAAAGGGCGGGCTATCTTGGCAAACCCTCGAATGAACCGGCGGTAAAATCCTACTGCTCCCAAGAAGCACCGTATCCCGGTGATGGTGGTTGGTGGTGCCATCTCCGCTATCCCTCTCAGATTCTGTATTCCCGGCTGCATGCCATTGGCCGACACCTGGTGTCCCAGATATGAGATTTCCTTGCGGAAGAACTCACATTTGGCAGGCTTCAGCTTCAGGCCGTGCTTGTGGAAACGTTCTAGCACTGCTCTTAGCCGGGTCAGGTGTTCCTCCTCGGTCTTGGAGAACACTATCACGTCGTCCAGATAGATCAGGGCGTAAGTGAGGTTCAGTTCGCCGAGACAATTCTGCATCAGCCGCTGAAACGTCGCCGGCGCATTACACAACCCGAATGGCATTCTCAGGAACTCATACACTCCCAGGCTACCAACGGTGAATGCTGTGTTGGCCCAGGACTCCTCGTCCATCTTAACTTGCCAAAAGCCAGACTTGAGGTCGACCGAAGAAAAGAATCATCGACCATTTTCGGCATAGGGTACTAGTCCGTCTTCGTCCTATCGTTAAGCCGGCAGAAGTCGATACAAAACCGCAAGGTTCCGTCCTTCTTCTGAACCAGCACCACGACATTTCACCAGGGTGAATTAGATGACCAGATAGCCCCACCATCCAACATCTCTTGGAGGTGCTCTCTCACTTCTTCCACAAGGGGAGGCGCTATGTGCTGGAACCGCTCCTTAAATGGTTCACTCTTAGTTAACTAGATGACATGCTCGGTGGTATCAGTACAACCCATCTCGTTTTTATCAAGAGAGAAGACATGGTGGAACTCCATCAACAGCCGGTGGGCTTTCTTAGCTTCTTCAGCTGGCCACTCCTTTAATGCGTCCAACCCACCATCCCTCTCTAAGATCTCCATCAACTTCTGTTGGCATTCAGGAATCATCAGCTTCGGTGTCTCGGCCTCCTCAACCCCATTCAGCTTTTGCATGAAGGCGGGAGAGGGTTCTGCATCTGGCACCAGATTCGCTGCGACTACCCTGGCAATTATCCTTCCACCGGACAGGCGGATAGGTCGGTTGGTTCCATAACGTAGGACTACAGCAACATTCCGGCTGCCGTCCTTCATCTCGGTGTAGGTCCGAAGGATGTACAGTCTGACCGGCAGTTTGGCTTCATCTTCCGGATATGGGGCCTGCATCATAACCTTTAGCCGGCTACCCATCATCATCGTCTCGGCAGTCATACTGTGAACGATCTCCAACGCGAAGGCCAGTACCACGACCTCCCAATGGAGCTTCAATACTTCATCGATATCGGTCGGGTCCCGGTTAGTGTTGGTGGGATACGTGGCTTTTTCCTGGTATGTTGCCCGGTATGAGTATAGCCGGTTAGCTATCTCGTAACTAACCCGGGCCTGTTGCCACTCGGGTGGCGCGTTCTCCATTTCTGACTCCTTCATCCGGTGCACCACCCGGTGGAGTGTCAGTGTCCCGAGTATCACTGGCACCTTTTGGCCGAAGCGACTGGTATCCTCAATAACCAGGGCCACCTGTTCCTCATTGTAGCTCGGCACCCCTTCAATTTGAACATGGAAGGTTACGTACCCAATCGTACCGGTGCATACCCCCCCGATTCCCAGGATTGACTTTCCCGATGGATTGCCGGCCAATTCTTCCAGCGGGCCAACCACCAAGCCTTGAGCCTTGGTGTACACTGGCATGATAGAGTTGATCTGCAAGCCATCGTCAGTTAACACCCGTGTCCTGGTCCCATCAATGTAGGCATAACCCAGATTCATGGGGCCAAGCCACCTCGACCTCGTGTCGTCATTCCAGTAGGGAGATTTCAGGGGTTGGTTTACTTCTGGGACTTCTCCGGCGCTCCCGGCGCTGCCCCTTTTTGACCCTTGTGGGGGACACGGCCTCCCTTCGCTCCGCCGTCCCCGAAGAGGTTTAACCAATCCCCTTCTTTGCCGATTCTATCTTTGATCTCCTGGAGGCCGGGCCGCAAAGGCTGGGTGCATTCCCACCAATGATGCTCTGGCTCCCGGCAGTTGAAACAAGCTCCAAAGAAAGTTTGAGCCTCCTCAGCTTGTCGGATCGTGCAGACATAATAGCCACCCTTCCCCTCCTCGGTCTCCTCCTTGGAGTGTGCCACAGCCTTGTTGGCACTGACCACGTCCTCTTCATACTTTGTCGGCTTTGCATTAATGACCCCGGCCTTAGCCGGTTTCGAATCCTTCTGGTAGCTCTTCTGATAACTAGGCTTCTGGTAGCTAGCCAAAGTAGACGCCGGGTAGCCAGTGAAAGCGTCCTGATGAATTATCCGCCGGCACTCCTGTGTTGCCTCGATCCGGCGTACAGCTTCCACAAGGTCAGTGACTGTTATACCGGGATTGTCCAGCAGGTGGGAGATCAGGGGTTTAAACTCGTCCTGGAGCCCATTGTAAAATGCCTCTTGGGCGGTCCGCTCCAACTCCAACTTGTCAAGCCGACCCGGGAACTTGTCCTGGATCGCCAACTGTAACCGGACCAAGCACTGGTAGTAATCCTGTGCCGACTCCCGGTGCAGCTGCTGTATACTGCA
>JBCAUG010029753.1:0-10317 GCA_038406175.1 Haplosyllis leylae
AATAGTCAATTCTAGTATCCATGTGCAATTAGATGAATTAGTCTAATTCAGCAAGATCCAAAACCAAAATAGGAAAAGCACGATTGTTATATGATCTGGGCGGCCATATTTGGTGATAATTACTAATAATGTTTGCTCATTGAAGGAGACAATTTTTTCCAATGATAATAAAAGTGACCAAAAGAGGTCAGAATGCAAAAAATGAGCATGTGTGGTTAACATCTGCCATTGAAGATGGAAGACAACATGTTCAAGTCAAAGATTCACCCAAATTTAGTAGTGTTTGGTTTTCATTGCAAGTCTCTAGCTTGAATAGTGGATCCTTCGCTATCATTTTTGTAATTTCTGGTAATGGCTACCATCCAAGATGGCTGACAATATGATACTCAGTTCAATCTAAACTTAACAAATGTAACCAACATTCGAAAAATGACAACAATTTCTCCCATTGCCAGCTCAAACGTTGCTATGTGAGAACATCATAATTAGAATTGAATTATGATGTCATACATCTAGAATGACACAAATTTGAGCTGTTTTTAATTCTCAATCTATTTCAAACATATATTTGGATTAAAATATGAAAAAGTAGATCTAGAACTATTAAATCTACTCCTTTTAAAATCATAATCAGCAGTTATCCTTCATGGAATTTTTTTAAAATAGCATTGTGAATTAGCAAATGATTGGACAGCCGAAAGAGCAATTATTGCTGGTAATGTGTGTGGTATTTGGATGCACGTTGCACAATTGTAGATCTATTTAGGAACTGTAGTATAATTCTTTCTTCCATATCAGTGCAATACAACGGATAAGGTAAAAAATTTTGATGGTACTTCTTCGTCGCTGAACTTTGTACAATTCTTTCATATCAAGCACACGTAAGTGTCGTGGAGTAAATTACCAACAGTGCAATATGACTCTTGGCAATCAGCTAATACCCCGAGTAATGTTTGATCTTTTGTAAATTGACGTCTGTGTGAAGTGTCTGTGTATCTGACTGGCCTAATAAAACCCCCTTCATCGAAGAGACTTCCATATCAATTTTAAAATTCTGGCATATTCTTTATTCACACACATCGCACAAGGAAGTAAAGAATCTAATTTAGATCTAGATGTTTGTACGCAAAAGAAAACTTTAAACATAAGATGTAAGTCTCAAGAGATCTTCAAGGTGTTTATATTCTCCACCGAACGCAAACAATGTACTCAAAAATTATTTACATATAGAGCGAATTTCCATTTTTACAGTTTTTCCACATTGTGTATTTGAAACATTTTAAATTGTTTCGTATTACGAACCCCACAGGGATTGTGAAAAGACATCTGGATAGAATACATTCGAGGTTTTCGTTTCAAAAATAATCGGCCATTTCTGGCATATTCTGTACATCGAAGGGTTTTAAAAGGTTTCAGCAAAAAATTAAGTTGCTCCCAGTGGGAATTGAACTCACATCACCAACCATCACTGGATTAGAAGTCTAATGCTAATCCAGCTCTGCCAATCTGTCATTCCATGCCAGTCTCAGATTGTCAGACCCTTATAAAGCTATGCTCTGTTGTATCTAGAAATCATCCGAAGTGAAGTGAAGCATAAAACAAAGTGGAATAGGCACCTGTGGTATCACCTTGATAATTTCACTTCTAATTGCAGTTAATATTTCGACCCTTTGATCGATATAACAAAGTGCTTTAACATAAAGATATGGGTAATTATTCATGCATTAAAATATCAGAATTGTATTTAATTATCAGATGGACTGGTGAAGGTACGTTTGCAATACTAGAAAAAAGTGAGGTCGCGTAGGCAAGGCTACATGTAAACAAATTAGCGTCATCTTTAATTAAGTTCCCTCATATGCTCATATATGGTCATGCAAAGATAGGTGTGTCTGGAATAAAGTAATTCTATTGGGTCCAACCTATTTGTTTACACGGCGAGGCTCCATCTATATAAGAAGGCAATCGATAGGAATAGCTGCTAATGGCCTTCCATTTGATTAAATGAATAAATAAAGGTTATTATTTTTATCCTATTTTTGCAAAAATAAATGAAATATTAGTCGTACAGAAAGTATATTTCTGTATTTGTTGTTTTCTTTTCTTTTGATAGTCTCAAAAGTTGCAGCTTAATCTTGTCAACAAAAAGACATATAAGACAGCACTTAAAGACCTATTGAAAAGCAGAATACTTTCTTTTTGTAACTCTCATAGATGTAAAGTACATAGTATTTATCTCTTTGTTAACACTATAGTGGTAATCTTCGAAAATGTTTGCCTTGCATGCTCAGAGCGGGATGATCAGTAAGTATTAGGTTTCTCAGTGCATTAATATGATGACAAATTCAATAGCCACAAATGAAGCGCAAATACTAATTAATTGAATTACAATTACGTTTCGTTTGGTACATATGTTTTGTACCTCAGTGCAATGGAAAAATAATCCCTTGGTAATGGTCTTGTTACTTGGTGAATTATTCCCAATTATTGTCAGAATGAAATGGGGAACATATTTTCTTTCAAAAAGACCACCAGTTCATCCAACACGAAAAACACAAAAAAGTTGACTCCTGTCGGCCAGCAAAAACTGAATATTCACTGACGCGAAGTCGTATTTTCAACAAGGGTCCCTTTTGTGCCTGCTTTCATTTCTGGAATACATCTGAATTCCCTGAATTATGTATGCTTTCTGTTCTTTTTGTTGTAATTTTGAGTCAATTTTTGGTTTACAAATATTTGACACAGTGTTAGTTTGTGATACTTTGAATCATTCTGTGAGCTTTTCAGGAGCTTACATATTTCTGCAAACTTTTTGAAACTTCTATATTTAAAAGTTTCCTGTTACATTCCCTTTTGCTTCATGTAAAGGGATTCTGCTGTCAAAATAATTTACTAAAGGTTTTTCCTGAATTGATACCTCCAAGGAAAGGGAGGCGTTTCTTTATGTACATTTTGTCATTGTTGGTCGTTTTGAAATATTTTTACCACAGAGTGCATCGAAGTGCAAAATCAATAAAAGTCCAATTTTACGACTCAAAAGCTCAGGGGAATTTTGACTCTAAAGAGGACTACGAATTTGATAATGGTTGTCAAACACCCTGACGGAAGAATATCCAATTCTGACTTGTTCTCAAAAAGTTTAAAATGACAGTTCATGACAAAATTATTTCAGTCGATTTTTGGACACTTAAGTTCTGACTGAACAAAAAAAAAGTTCGCACAGAAAATCATTGCAAAACGTTTTCAGAACCAGTGTTAACGCAGTAAGAATTGGATATTCTTCCGGGAGGGTGTCAAAGGACACATCTTTTTGAAGTGACGAATAGATGTCATTGCTCAGGTAGATAAGAATTAATAATAGAAAGCAACTATCCAAAGGCTCCTGAAACTTATTTGCCTCTGAAATGGTAACTTCCAAGTTTTTTTGTCTTGGCCTCCCCTCGTCAGTTGGTGTAAAAGATGAAAAATTAATCCTGAAGTTTCTTGTTTTGATGCCTCTCGAGGAATGCTCTTCTTTTTATTGACACATAACACAGACTATTTAATGTAACATATCAAACTCTTTCTTTCAAAACTCATACCCAAGACCGTCCCTAAATTATTGACCGTGTTGTCCTTCCTACACTGTAATTCCTACAAATTTAACATTGACTCAATGGAGAAACATCAGAGACATATAAGACACATATTCAGTAATCCATCATAATCTCCCTCCAATTACCAAATATCTACTTTAAATGAGACAAGTATAAGGAAGAAATCATTTATTCCTCATAGAGGATATATAAAATGATTATATTTCATAGTTGTTGAAATATGAGCAAAAACCACAAGGTGGGATTCCCAAATTTGTCTGTTTTGCAATTCATCAGTTACTCTTCCCAAGATAAATGAATTAAGGCACTGATGATTGAGGAAAATAAAATAAAGAGTTAGGCTTCCATTGGTATATTGGATGCAAGAACATAATATTTATGCCATAAATTTTGCAAAAACAGTGTTTATTGAGAGGCACATGTGTACCAACAGAGCAACGCCTGATTGACCATTTTTCTGCATTGATTACAATGTAGATGGGAATCTCTGTCTGGGTGACATGTTGCCTGTGCATAAGTAAAGCTGCAAGAATAGAAAGCCAACTAGTCAGTAATACCGCTCGAGTACCAGGTGTGTTAAATACTATTTGTTTATTCGCAAAGATCTCCTCGAGTACACGATGCAACATCTATCAAAGTAAAATTTATTGTATGGGCGCTGTTTATGCGTGACACAAAAAATCCTAAGATAAGCAAATCTGATGAGAGAGGTAAATCTTTAGGAACACTTGAATGTAACCTCAAGGCTGACTACTTGTTTTTGTACAATGAATATTATATTTTTATCTCGATTCAGTAGCAGTAGGGATAGTATGTAATCTTACAGTGAAATATACTTTCAAAATTGGCTTTTTATTTGCATATACTGAGATGAAAAGTCATCCAACGTTATGTGCGGGAGATAGGCGCTTTGTTTTCCCGAATAAAATATTCCGAATTCCTGCAAAACAGGAAAACACAAAAATATCTTCAGACGTACTGAAACAAACGTCAAGGGTAAAATTATTGAAATTTACCCTTAAAGAATTTTACAAATTTCTTCAGACTTCACAATTGTACTCTGTACAACAAAAAGAGAATAACTATACAGGAGATTTAGTAAAAACAGGAAAATTACATCTTCAATGTGGGATATACAAAAGACATTCTGATATGGGGAAAATTCTTTCTCAACGTATTTGACACAGAATACAAGGCTTACGATATTGCTACAGATGAGGAAATGAAAAGAATTTAAATAGTTCATGGTTCAGCAAACAGTTCAGAACTACCCCAGTTCATGCCTGGGCAAGGGTAGGCTGGTTAATGTTTTGGAATGGGTGGTCTGTCAAATTGTTCAGAGGGTCATGTGATTCAGCATACATCTTATCAGACTCAGAGACAATATTTCTGGACAAACAGTAATTTTATCTTCTGCAAATGAAATGGTTTTTGATAAGAAAAGACCTACAAACTTATAAATACCTTTCAACTTATTTACTCATTTCAATGTCTCTGTTAGATTGGACTGAAGGGTCATATAGTTCAGCAAACAGTTCAGATGTACCCTAGTTCCTGCCTGGGCAAGGGCAGACTGGTAATGTTTTGGCATGGATAGATAATTTCAACAAGCTACCACTCAGCCCCCAGTCAAGTTGGACATACATGGTAAAGTGAACCTTTACAGGGGAGGTCTTCTACTTTTCAGAATAGGTAATGTCAATGAAATTTACCAGGCAGATGGAGAGTGGTGTTTCTTTGAAGTAGGAGGAACAATTGTGGAGGAGCAATTTTGCCACTCTTTACTTGGGCCATGAGCATGGACCACAGGTGCTACTCACCATGACATGGCATGCACACCTTGGTCCAATGCTTTGGATTACTTCTTAACACTGTCAGAGTGGTGCTCCTTTTACATTGCCTGTGCAGTCCACAGAGGAGCAATTTAGCCACTCCTCCACTCATTGTCTCATTTCGGTTTACATTGACTGTCAGCAGTAATGGAAGGCTCTGCACATCATGCCATGGTGTGCACATCTCAGAAAATGCTTGGAATTGTTCCTCAGATGCCCTAATTGAATATAAACTTAAGGAAGTCAAGGAGTGGCTAAATTGCTCTTATGCAAGGGGGAGAACAAACTTTAATGGAACAATTTTCTGCAAGAAAAAGGTTGTATAACCCTTTCTGGTTAGGTGACCTCAAAGCAAGTGGCCAAATATATGTTCAATAGTGTTCTATTTTATTTGAATTGCCATTACTAATCCATGCCACAGAAAGTGTTGTTAAGCCCAGTTCAAACTTGTAAAGTCAAGAAGTGTCATGCTGCACAGCCAAAAGAAAAATAAAATTACCTTAATATGAAAGATGTTTCCTCTGAATGTTTTTAAATTCTGAACAAATTTAAATTTTGTGCAACAATACACTTTATGTGTCAGCTTCAGTCAAAACTTGCTGAGCGATACACAGCTAAGTTTGAAAAGTCTCCATTTGTCACTTTTATGATAGCTATCATCATATTGAGAGCAATATTCAATATTTTTAGAGCAGTAGATTGATACAAGTTAATTGCGGTGTCCAGGTTCAAGATACACGCTTCAAAGACAGAACATCATATTTTGATCAGATTTGTGAACATTTGTAAATGCTGGTCTGGCAAACATTTTATCAGAACCCAATAAAGTGGTAATTAGCACTTCCTGCTCATGAAACTGCTTCGGTTAATTTTGACCCCTTTCCTGATAATGATTCAAAGTCACTTTGATGTTCTATTCAATGTAGGACACACTTACTTTGACGTCATAAGGTAAAACTACTGTTTTGTACCTTGTGAGTAAAGAGGAGTTAATTGATTACCTAATAACAACATAGAAAGCTGTTGCAGAAACAACAGCAAGAAGAAAATCCCGGCAGAGACTATCATTCGACTTTTTGCATAACTCATCATATCCTACCAAATCCTGGCAGGTCCTGCCAGGATTGACATTCTATGGGTTACAACCATTGACTGTCAATACTAGCAGCATCCTGCCAGGATTTGGCAGGAAATGACGAATTATGCAAAAACTCAATTGACGTGGCTAATTTTGATGGAAATAGAATACCACAGAAGGATTTTGCAGACAGGTAAAAATTTGAAACTCGTAATTTTAGATTAGATCAAAAAAGTTCTACTGTTTGGTATAAAGGCCATATTCTAAAGATAGAAAAACCCCGAAGTTGAAGTTCAAGCAAATAACTACAGAAAACCCCCGAAGTTGAAGTTGAAGCATAAAAGTATTTGTCTCATTCAGACCAAAAGAACTTACAACAGCCTAAAGCCACTTTCTAAGCTTCTCCAGGAAAAAAGATTGGAAATGGGAAGTCCCTTTTCCAAAATCTTCAAAAGCATTTAAATAAAATGTTCTTTACATCTTGTCTAAATTTGTGACCAGTTATTGAATACAACCAAAAATTAATGGCTGCATTCACCAACATTAAGCGACTTGAAATCGCGATGACTAACGCAGCTTGAGCATACTGTCTGTTGGAATCGGTGGAGAAGAAGCCTAGCGCATAAATAACATTTCTTATACTTATGGGCGACGTTAAAATTATAAAAGCAAAGGAGACAGTGAGGAGCATGATGATCAGTTGGCTACTGCCTTCTCTCCTTGTCCTGGTCCTTGTCCTGATTGTCCTATCACGAGAAAAGCCAGTCTCTTCAGCTTGGGAGTTTTCGTCCAGGTTTGTACAGCTTATGGTGGTGACAGATTGCACTTCAGGTTCGGTGTCGTATTTTTCACTTCCAGCACTTTTGTGCAAAGCAAGTTTAGAGTTCCAACTTTTACGAGCAGCTCTAATAATCATTGCGTTTAAAATCAAAATGCTTATGAATGGAAAAATAGAGTGAACGATCAACATGAACCATGAAATGTATTTGGTAATTTTGTCATCTTTTCCAACTGATACACAAACAGTTGGTCCAGAATAGTTTGTTGTGTAAACAACAAGACAGCTGTAGAATAGAGAACAAATATATGTGATCGTAATTAAACGTCCAGCTCGTTTTGTTGTTCTCCATTCAAAACATGACAGCGGCTTGCAGACAGCCAAACACCTGAAAAGAAATGGAAATTCTCAAGTTCATTACTTGCATAATATATTTAAATCTTTTGATTGCATAAGGGAGAAGTATTCGAGTTTTCACAAACACACATATGAAACTTAGCAATTCAATTCTCATCTGCGGCATAGCTTAGAACGTGATTGTAATAAACACGCTTCATTTGACCGAGGCACGAGACCCCTCATGGACTTCAATGCATTTGGAAATTGTGAAGAAAAGTTTCACGTGACAGTGTTGGCATATTTCGGGATGTCTTACATGTCTTAGTCCATTTGTCGGCCATTCATTTTTCTAGTAGTAAACACTGAACCATGGGCTGAATTCAAATGGAACGAATGACATTGTACCTGGCCAAGGTGATGACTTCGAGTCATTAGTTAAAAATAAATTAAATGTGTAATATTTGTTTTATCTGGCAGTTGCATTATTTATTATTTACACCAAAAATGTATGCTTGCTTCAGTGTGAAAAATGACTTCCATATATTGCAGATGATCAAGTAGAAATCTGAATATAAAACTGTACCTGAGCCTGGTACAAGTTGATGACTCTTTCTAGTTTTTCACGATACGCATTTCTGTGAGATCTAGTAGTGTATTTGTGTTCCTTGCTATTGTGTGTGTTAACTATTTGATAAAATTACACAATCTAGCAAGGAAATATTAGATAACCCTTATCTTTGACATTTAAATTGGGATAATTCTTAAAATTTGCATTTTCTTTCTGTCAGATCGGTCAGATTTGCTTGTCGTGAAAAACTCAATTGAAAGGTATGGTTGTCCATGTCCTAGACAATACATCACTAGTTTTTGTGGTAGTTTGCCTCGCTGTCATTAGCAAATGGCATCCATTGTCATATGGATTGTTGTGATTTAAATGAATAGAGAGTTAAGTGACCGGTCACTTAACTGGTCTAGAGTCAGGAGGCGAAAGTGTCAAAAAAGCTAGTAATGATCTTTTAATGGAATCATGCAGTCAGCAGTTAGTGCCAGGACACAAAACCCAACTTTATTTCACTATATATTTACTTGGTTACCTGCAATATTTCCAAAAAAAAATTGATGTTTAACATATATGACACTGAAAGAAGCAGAAATCATTTATTTAACAAATAATACAAATACCAGATACCTGAAATATTCCATGTTTCAACTATTGATCAACTGATGATCATGAAGTCATCAGCTAGTGTCAGACGCAAAGTCATTCCTTCTATTTGAATTCAACCCATGTAAACACACTAATTGGTTTAAAGACCCTGCCTTACAGGCTATGTTTCTATGGCTCAATTAATGACAATTTTAACAGAAATATCCACCGGTAAAGACACATTCGTGTTTTTCCACAATTATACAATATTGCCAGATCTGGCATTTTTGTGTTTCAGTTAAAGTTTTAATTTCTTGTACAAATCGTGACATATCAGTTCTTTTCATATATATTGTTAATTAGAAGATTGAATAGCATATACCACCAAATGTATCAGTGACTGTAACAATTCTAAGATAGGAAAAACAAGGTAAGAAGTGATTGCCAGATCTGTCAACTTTGTGTTCTGGTAATTTTGGAAAAACTCGATTACCTGTCAATTGTTGCAAAAAACAAGATATAAGTACTGGCAAAGGATGAACCAAACCACAATGCATTAGCCACTCGACAGAATGGATCAGATATGTTCCGAGGAGAAAAGTCAACCATATATTGGTAAATTGCTGCATCTATCAATAATATATTATCTGCAAAAGCAATGAAGCCAAAATACAGATAACAAGATATTCTTCTGTAGTGTTTCTTAAATAAAATAAATATGCAGAGAATATTTCCAAGCACTCCTATCACACACGGGAGCAAGGTTCCATATCTCCGAACAACTTCAGCGTATTTGTACTCAATAAAATCACTAATTGGTTCTTCACACAACAATGCACTTGTGGTACTAATGACGAGAGTTTCGCTTAGATTTTTGGAATTTGTTTCTCCCACAAAGGCACAGCTATCATTTGTAAAAGACCCATTTGTGTACATGTTTGCCTCTGTCGCTTCATGAACGCAAATGCTACTAGTATATACGTAAACAGTAAAAGCTGTTACCGTTAAATATGGCATTTAACAGTACCTTGATAGATGTTAATGTATTTTTCCTCAATTGTCTCCTCCTGCATACGAAATTTGATCTGCCGTGAATATTTCATGTGAATCAATGTAGAATCAGTCGGAGGATTCACTACAAAACCATTAACTTTGTGGAAACTTGTTATTATAAATGTTTAAAAGTCAATCATCAAAATAATTAAGTATATTTAGTAAAAAGTCAATAAATTCTGTGTAATTTATAACTGCTTTGATGCTTTAACTGGAATGTAGAAAAGAGAAGTCTTTTTAGCACAGCTGATGGTTGCAACAGGCGTGGTTCTTTGAATGTTTTATGTGAAATATAGGCGTTTTAATTATTGTGTTTTCTTTTAAATTTCAATGTTTTCATCATCTCAACTTTGAGGAAACGGTCGTAACCATGGGTTTCAATGTTAGCTTGGGTTATTCTTGTTGTCTTAGTAGCCGGGTCCTACTGCGGCTATAAGGCTTTCTTTCTCCCTGTTCGTCTTCGTACTTGTACGCGTCGTGCAAATATAAAACTA
>JBCAUG010029764.1:0-10316 GCA_038406175.1 Haplosyllis leylae
AAAGCAAAGTTACAGGTAAATTAAAACACATAATCAGATAGGGCGCGACACAATTCTGATAAGAATTCTTGTTTTCACAAACTCTCCACAATACAAAAATGCCAATGTTGTCAACTTCATTACCGACCACGTACGTAGGGAAATAAATGTTTGCAATCGTGTGTATGATTCTTTTCACAGGGGAGGGGGGTAAGGTCCAAGGTCTGGAGGGGGTGTCAGGTCCATGGTCTTGGGGGCGGAGTCAGGTCCATGGTCTGGCTGAGGGGAGATCCAGGGGGTAGATCCATGGTCAGGATGGGGTTGGCCCCCTCCCCCTGCAGGTGTTGGGGGCTGTCTTGTTTTACCTGTGCCATTATTGATGAACTGGACCAATGGAGCCTTGAATCTGCAACCTTCAAATGTAATCCTCTTACACCCATTGACATCTAATTTCACATCTACTAACACCATGGGTGCAAATAGAGAAGGAGACTACAGATATATATGGAAATGCGAAGTTGGCAATTATGTCAACGTTGCCAGTTTTGTATTTTTGTGAAAACCCTATCCCTTGGTTACAGCGAACTTTATTTCGCCAAATTCTTTGCTTTACTGCATGCAGATGGCCACAGAGACAGCAAACCATTCAATCAGTCGCTATAACCACCTTGTGTACAACCATCAATTTCCTTGGAATCAAGACCATATTGACGTTATTTCAATTACCATCTAATGCACCATCATCAATCATGGCATTTTGTGGATCCCATTCATATTGATATCTGTTATTCCCCATCAGTCTGGCATCCTGAACATAGAACTTGTTCTTCTTCTTGCTACAACCAAATCTTGTGTGGACGTTTTGATGTTGGTTGCCAAGATGTCATACGTCTGTTCTGGTGAGATAATGTGGGTAAGACATGAATGTTTCCGGACTGCCAGTATATGATGAAATATGTTTGCAACTCACATTCGCGAGGATAATGGGCGTTAATTACCCTTAACGTTCGTGGCTTTGTGGTAGTGCCTGTTAGAACAGAGTTATTCCCATCGAGCCTTCGTTTAGCGTGCACCGATCGAACTCATCAACCGCACAATGGGATTAATAATAATGCCGATGCTGGAATGACAGGGAACTAATCATTAAGGTAGCTGTACAGACTTCTGATGTGTTGTGACGTAAAAACCTTGTCAACACACAGAGTCAGACTTCATTGACCACCAGATGTATTGTTTTACAATCTTTAACCAAATTGAACTGTGGTCAGTTGCAGTGTATTATAGTGGTCCATTGACAAATAGCAATATATTCTGAATGTTAACTGTCCACAAAAATTTCGCGTCCCGGAGTGTAAAGCTCAAAGATATTTCACCATCCCAGTGTTGAGTAAAATAGAGATTTCAATGGGCCTGGAGGCTGAACTTTATCATTCAAATACTCAAAAAGAGAATGGTGAACCTTATTCCTGGTCATGGTTTGTTGCACATTACTCAAGGTCGCAAATTCCAACTAAACTTGAGCGGATATATAAAATCCAAAAATAAATCATATTTCATCCATTTTCCAATAATTATCTTCATGAAAGGTGTAAACATGACCACATAGGGACCGGAAGTCAGAAGGTTCGAGTAAAGTTGTGCATATGACTCTTCCATCTACTGAAATGGACCAGTCTACATACAGAGAGTTAGGAAGATTTTTACGGCTTGTATCATTTGGTTTGACAACTGTGAGACAGGCGGTGGAGATAAAACATGCATAAATGAACTAATTACCGTGGCTAAACTCTCAAATGGTAAGAAATTGTGCAATGTTCCCAAAAATACGAAAAAGGATTTGTGTGACTTCACACACAAATCAATGTTCCATCCAGTGTCATCAACATAGTTATAATGGCACGTTCACATTGCACTGGACCGAGACCTGGACCAGGAACAATGGGTTACAATATATATTATGCTGTGTTGTTTATACTGCACCGGGACAGGGACAGGAAATTTTGTCAATTGGTTTCCAACCCATTTTTCCAGACCTGAAATGCATCCTTGCAATGTGCTGTAATGGTCCCAGTTCCTGTGCAGTGAGAACAATGCTCCCTGGTCCCTGTCCTGTTCCTTGTCCCTGTCCCTGTTCCATGCAGTGTGAATGTGCCATAAGGGGCATTTGCAGAATTCAGGCTTCGCATGCGTGTTCCAGTAATTAAAGCAAAATCCAGAGCTGTGAAACGTGTAGCACAGTGCTTAACTTCATCATTGGAATTTTGATCAAATGCAAAACGTCTGCAAATTGCTTTTCGGTGTTTCAACATAAAGTTGATTTTCTCAAGTCGTACCATTTGCGACTTCAAAGAAATATAAAGTACTACCGAGACAGTAGATCACTCATAAACACACAGATTGATTACTTACTTTGGGTGCAGCTTTAGGCGGACATTATTGATTACCTTGTTCAATAAGGTTGTCTGTTAACCTAAATAATGAGTCAATAATTCACATGCTATCAAGCTCTTGTGTTCTAATGTGATTTTCAAATCAGATTTGATGGCTGAATAAATAGGCTTCAGTCGCGTAGCATACTAAACATTTGAGAGTACAAATGCATCCAGGCACCAGACGTAGAAGTACCGACATGAATTTGTAGCTCGCATCGCACAGCGTTATTCACCGACGACAATGCGTTTAGTGATAGCAATGTCGGACTCAACGACTATTAGGGTCCATTCACACTAACCTTTTTCTCAACCTAAAACTATTGCGATTACGAATTACATAAATTGGGTTGTACTGTACCCTATGGATGCATTCATACCAGCTTTTTGCGATTGTGATTAGGTTCAAGAATGGGTTATGTACCCATTTTTCCATGATTGCCATTCTGATTAGCAATTGCGTTGTCTATTTCAGGCAACAACAATGTTATTAGAGTGTATGTGTTTGCAGGCATTCACTGTGGACATTACTTTATATGTAATCCGTTGTGGGAATCTGGTCAACTGATTGCCTTCAAGGTTGGATGAAAAATCTGTAACTGTCGCAATTTCAACATTTAAGAAGATTGATATCTCAAAGATGTTTCGTGTTGTTCCTGTGCACCCTGCAGGAAATTCTCAAAATTCATTTTAATCGTTGGAATTCATTCGAAGGATTATTGATTTATACTGTTCTGAAAAGATGCATTTGGTGGCGTGAAACCTTAAAGCAGTGATGCTGTAATCCTTTCATGAAGCAATGAGTTGCATGTTCATAACATTATCTAAAAGAAAGATTTATATGAATGTGAGTCAAACATGAAAGGTTTACTTTATTCTGACGATCTATACATCGTGTAGTAAAATCCTTTTCTTGATCTAGGAAATAAAATATCGTGAATGATGGATGGTACATTGTATTTGAAAAATAGCTTTGAAATAAAATGCTGTCAAGTCAACTTTGTAGATTAAAACGAATGGGTCCACACTACATAACCTACACCCAAGCGTTCTTTACGGCTCGTTCACACTGCACGGAACCGGGACTGGGAGCGGGACTGGGAATGGGAACAATGGGTTCCTATAAACTGTACTGTGCTGTTCATACTGCACTTAGACAGGGACAGGAACCTGACCCATTGTCTCCTATTGTACTGGTCCCAGTACCTTCCCATTCCTGCCCCCCTCCATGCAATTTGAACGAGGCTTTCAGTAAACTACAGGTCTTTTACATGCCAAAGCCTAATTTCTCAGGATCGTAGTTACCTTTCAGACGGCAGACTTCTGATACTTCATTGCAACGGATTATCAAAGTAATGGCTCGTTCACAATGCACGGAAGGGGGACTGGGAACGGGGCCGGGGCCGGGACCAGCACAATAGGAGACAATGAGTCAGGTTCCTGTCTCTGTCTCAGTGCAGTGTGAACAGTACGGTATGATATATAGTAACCCACTGTTTCCATTCCTGGTGCCAGTTCAGTTCCCTGTTCCGTGCTGTGTAAACCAGCCATAAACGGTGATTATGAATTTGTCCGTCAGATCTGTGTTGTCCCTGTCCAATACTGAGTTAAGGAATCACTTTTTATTGCGTGCTATGTTTGTTAATGTTACAACTTACCAGCTTACGAGGTGACACTCAGTCAAAATTTAATTATTTAACTGCCACAGTGCATCCATTGTGAAAATTGGTGCCATTTCATCATTTCAACAGAAACTACAGCTTTCAAATAATTTGATAAATCGTCGCTTTATGACAGAATCCTGACGAAATGGAGTTAAATGAAGCGCTCAGTCTTTCATTGTGCCGCAGATGAGCTGTGTACGCTACACCGGTTATTCATATTGTAGGTTTGGTAAGAAACCATTTGCGCAGATAACACTGCCATCATTAAATTTCAACAATATGTTTAATTACCAGATGGAAATTAGGCTGCATATCTTACACAAAAATGAAAATTAAGTAAGAGATTCCGAGTTTCACTTCGTGACTTAGCAGAAAGTTTGGAGTGCCGCCCCCAATATCATAAAAAGTTGTGTTTCGTAGTGAAAAGTTGTGGAAAATATAGCAAAAAATGAATTCAACCAACAGGATGGCTCTTTTCGATTTACCAAAAACAGAGTAATGAACAATGTGCACGTGAAAGAAATATTTAAATTTTATGTAATGAATTGCACTAAGAGTCGATGGAAATTGTATTTACAAAATGTGAAAAGTTTTTTGCTTCATTGGAATGATCATAAATCAGACCAGTGTGGTGGTACAGTTTCCAAAGCGTCAGATGTTTGGAATTAGTATCAATTAAGTTTAGAGCTCTGTCAGTAGGTACAGTCCCTTTGGTCGACGGGAAAAAATCTTTTTTTCATAAAGAAAATAAATTACGTTCAATACAACTTGTTTCCTAAGAAAAAACAATTAGTGTTAACACCACTAATCAAAATTAATTGGGAGCTCTGCTATCTCGTTATTCCCTGAATGAAGAATGCAATAAACTAGTCTTATTAAAGCGTGAAATTGTCCAGAACTGGAAAGTATTTTTAACCGACCACGTACGTCTTACGAGGGAAGGTAATCTTTTCAGTAGTGTCTGTCTAATCACAGGGTATCCCATGGTACACTGGAAATGTGTCCCATGGTGCACTGGAAATGTATCCCATGGTGCACTGTGACAGGGCCTGCCCCACCCCCAGCAGCAAGGAAGGACTGGTCAAGAAGGACATGCCAGGAAGGACACCCCATCTCCAGGCAAGAGGAGGAATAGTGACAGGGAGGGGGGAGGGGTCGTGGTCGGTATGCTTCATACTGGAAAAACACCCATTTCAATCAGTTTAAATTATTATATTGTACTATGCCATTTTATAACAAAAAGAATTATAGAAAATCCTATTTGAAAGCAAAATAAAAAGAAAAAAAAACAAACATCAACGAGTGTTTCTGTGATGAGCTAAGATCTGCCAAATAAAGTGTTGTCAACTGTTACCAGTACCGGAAAATTCAATAAATAGCATTATGCAATATTCATTTTGTAACAAATGTTCTCACTAAAAATTGCAAACAAAGTTTGATTTTAGCAAAAAGAAATATTATTTCTTGCTACTAAAAAACAGACCGTTAGCACAGGAATCTGGTGCATTTCTACAACAGCTGCATGCACACCTGAACATGTCGACTACACTGTAATGGATAGAACAGGGAAAGTATCAACGTTGCATGTTCCGACATGCGACGCGTAATTAAACGTTCCGGAATTTGTAGCGAGCGACAGGGAAGAATTCCCGCTGGTCAAGAAATCGATGGATTTGTGTGACAGTATGCGCGGCGGAACATGTTACATGTATCCAGGCCTCAAGGTGAAGCACATAACAACATGAATGTGGCAATTTGCCGAACTTGGCACATATCGTCACTCTCGTATTACACACAAATGACAGTGATACTCAGACTTTAATGGTGCGTGTGCGTTAACCGAACCGAGACCGAGACAGATACTGAGAATAAGTATACAGAACCCAATGGGAATCTGTGTCATCTGTCTCTGTGAAGTGTGAACAACTCCACACAATCCTGTACAACCCATTTTTAGTCGCTCCTACTGCTGATGACAGCAGAGCGACTTATCTCCTCTGTATGATGTCTGTTTGTTTGCTTGATTGCTTGCTTGCTTGAGTGTTTGAATGTAGACAGAGAACTTAATTTCAACTATTGACACTAGATGGCTTATGAGACTAATTTCAACTATTGACACTAGATGTCACTCTTGTATAATGACACCACAGAACTTAATTTCAACTATTGACACCAGATGGCTCATGAGACTAATTTCAAATATTGACACTAGATGTCACTCCTTTTTATTGACACCACAGACACTAATGACACCAGGTGCTAAATGACACTATGCATTACTTACAATAACTCAGTATTACTGAGTATGAAATTTGATATTACTTTAACTTGGTGCAGGTGCAACACAATGCTGATAGGCATTCTTGTTTTATCTGTCTCGGTCTCGGTCATTGTGAACGCACCATAAGTAGGCCAGCAACATTGAAATCTGATAATATTATTTCATTTTCTGTACTTTTATTGGTTAGTATGCCCGGCCATCTTTTAAAGATGGTTGGCATATTGTACTGGGTTAGAAGATCTTGTATTACAATACTTTCAAAGCATTTGGCACATTAGCGCACCCGATACTTCAGGATATAAGCCCAAAAGTGGAGGGTGTTTTGAAACTTTTCATGGACAATCTTAGATCTGGGGAGGGGTGTTTTGGAGCATCTCATGGACAACTTTGATTTTGGATTTAAGAGTACCAAAGAGAGTACCAAAACACCCTCCCTCACCCCTTGATACCGTGTCTCGTTTGTTTTAATTTGGGAGCAGTGTGATTTGGATTGGAAGCATCATACGAAACTAGACAGTAGTGAACTGCATTCTCACGGGCAATAATATCAGGGCTGAACGACAGCACCGTAGACATCTGTGCGCCAAAAACTGCGAGCAACCTCTTTAAAACATAAACATTTCATTAATACCCAGAGTCCCTTTCTTAGTCAGGCAATTGCATGTTGTAAGAGGATTCTGCACTACTCATTTTATCTGGTTTACTTTTGTGGCATCATATCTATGAGAGCAAGGATTGAATGAAGCTGTCCTGTATTATTCCCAGCAGAATACCGTTTCATGAATAAGTTTTTACAGGTTCATGTGTACAGTATATCTTCTTTTCCCACTGCAACTATGCCAAATATAGTATCATGTTAAATATGAGGTAGATGAAAACTTGAAGCTAATATTTGTGAAAAGAAGACCCTCCAGTCATGCAAATAAAACTGTCTGGTTTACCTAATTGAGAATTGGAGCACGGTTCAACAGTCACACAGAAGGATCAGAAGTCTAAGGTTCCTGTGAGAAGCTGTCTATGGTGGACAGCTCCTCTAAACACTACAAAGAGAACGTGAAAATACAAGACGAATAAAATTGAATTCTTGAAAGCAGCAATAGACTCGGTAAATCTTGATGGAAAAGCCTACGTCTTTGCGAGCAGTCTTGTTCATCTTTTTTCGGAGTGTTTGTGGAAACCATAACTACTCAATGGTGATAATTAGTTTAACGTTTACAACTACATAAAATAATAATAAAAATATTTGAAAAAAATAAAAGAAAACAAATTTGTAGTTTTACCATACTGTGTGGTATTGCCTGGAAGGTGTTTGTCATCCAGGCCGTATTTTGCGCGAATTGTCTAATGAGACACGACATCATGTGAACAGGTCCCTTCACCTGACACAGTCGTGTGTGTAATATGATACATGTACTTTAAAAAATATGAAGACATTAAATTTTCTCATCATTAAGCTTTTGTTCAGTTGCTGGCCTTATAAATTAGCTCTCAAAGGATTTTGAAACTCGAAATCACCTAACCAGTATGCACTTGCTGCTTTCCAGAGGAGGCACAGCAGTACTGAACCTGAAAAAAGAAACCAGGTTAGCAGTACGTGTACATGGAGTGCTCTAGCTGTCGTGGATAGGCTTATTAGTGGTGACGTATAATGACGGTAATTAAATGCTTGACGTCGCTGACCTTTAAATGTAAAAGAAGTTTCAGGTTATGAAATGAAAAAATTATAAAGCAGAAAAAGACAAAATTGTTACTTCTAAGAAAAAATACGGAACAGAAAAAGAGAAAATTATTACTTATCATCCACTTTTTGTTTAAATACGTGAGATATTTATACACGAAGCCAGTTCATGTTAAATCACAGTCTAGTTTTATAAATAATTGTCGGACTAATTACACGTGTAATTAACTCTATCATAGTCTAGTAATTAATTAATATAATCGAGGACGTTCTTAATGCATTGTGATCTTACAGAACTTTTGGTAGTACACGAAATGTTTTTGGGACGAAATACTTTTAATTCATCAAGAGAGCTAAGTACTGCTGACTTTGCATTCAACATGAAAGGATTATTTTGCTGGAAGCCAGTCAATCTGCTAAGTGTGTTGTGTAATAAGAAGGATTTTTACAATCCAAGTCCAAAACAGTGGCCCTGTTGTACACGAAACAAGTGAGCATAAATTTTTAAAAAATACTTTGCAGTAACTATTTTCCATTTAAGTGGAAACGTTGAGGTGTGCAAAGCACTATACTAAGTACTTAAAAGGCAGTATACTGGAATTCTTGCACGACATAAGTCTCAGATTTATCGTTTTGCACTTCCTTGATGCATTAAAGGCAGATGCAAGTTGGAGGCCTCACCGGTAATGCCTTTGTGCTTATGTATGGCTGCTTTATTTGGCATTGAGAAAATATCCTAACAGCTTCGTACGCAATATATATCTTTTCGTTTTTCATGCACATTTAATATACTTCATGCTGTATTTAAACAAGTCATGTCGAATGCGTTCAGTTTGACGTGTCATTTATAACATAATCGATTGTCTGGTTCTTTATGAAACCATAACCCGTAAATAATGTGAGGTTATAAAAGGCATGGCCTTTGTGCCGTCTTTGACTTGAATCTTAGAACTGTTCTATCTTCAAACAAAATAACATGACGTTGTTTTCCGTTCCTTGGCAAGGTAATTAATGATGGCTCTACAAAAGAGAGACGACGTACTTACAGCACAGAACGTAGACGATACTTCTTCAATCCATCGTTTTATGGTCTGACCTTTGGAAACATCTGTCTTTAGAAAGAATTTTCTCCGTTCCCTGTAAACTAATACTGGACACAGCTATTATCCTCACCAAGGTCTTGGGGTGGTCTCTTTCTGAAGACGTTTGAAGATTCGTTATAATGAGTAAAGATAAAAATACTCGACCTACATGACATTAGTTTCAAATTGGATGAACTGTGACCGTGAAGTCATTGGTAAAGCAGGTATACTTCTTTTCTCTGAATAAGAATGCGAGTGACATGTTGCATATGATTTCAGATACGTTTTGTCTTACAGGGTATCAACTTGTTGTCACCTGGTTACAGTACCCCTCCCCTCCCCTCCCCTGGACCAGACCTGGTTGGGGGGGGGGGGCGAGGATGTAGGGTCATCTGGTCAGGGTGGGTACCCACCCTCCCCTTCTCCTTTCCTCTCTCCCTCCCCCACTCTCCCACGGGTAGGATCAGGACATTATCACATACCGGGGTGCATTCTCTTGATCTTATTGGCTAAAAAGAAGTAAGTTATAACTACGAACTTACTCCAAACACCCAAGAAGGCACTGGCACTGTGCCAAAAGTAGGTTCAAACTTTTCCAACCTACTTTTCCGAACTTGTGTCATTGTTGCCAGGCAACATACTTGTTGGTATGTGATAAAAGGAAACAACTTGTTTGTATGTGATAAAAATGTTAATGCTGGTAAGTTTGGTTTGTCCTGAATTTGGACTTCCTGTGGGAACTGAACCCACCTTGGGCTACACCCTCGGTAAGTTCTAGCTCCCTCGGGAAGTCCAAATTCAGGACCAACCTCACAACCAGCATGTAACTTATAGGATGTACCCTATCCCCTCCTCCTTGTGGACAGACAAACACCGGTGAAAACATTACCTTCCACCGTACTAGGTACGTGATCAGTAATGAAGATTTCCGTATTTTGATATGCTTTGCACATTTTCCAGCATTATTCCTTCTTTACCATGAGAAAATAGAAATATTTCAGTCAGTACTACCATTCAGTAGGCTTGACCAACGCAACTTTTGTGTTTCACTCGTGGGGCAACTCGTTTCAGATGGCTGCACCTCCTGCTGGTTTCTGGGGTATAGTGGATTTTGTTCCCTTTGGGGAGTACTTCTCTGTTTTAGCGACAACTGGTTAGGATGGTTTCTGCGCTGTCAAGAACAGGAACTAATAGTCTTGGTTC